>PVKA01044709.1:0-15971 GCA_004027165.1 Ctenomys sociabilis | reverse complement strand
TGATGGGGAAAATATTGGTAAATGAATAGCTGCATTTTACAATGGACAAAAGGGTGTTTTGCCTGGCTGGGGGCACAGTGACTCTTTTTCCCTCACTATGTTAGAACAGGCAGAGAAAGAAGGGCTTAGGCATACATACAGAGGTAAAAATTCTCACTTAACATTTCATATCACAGGCTATGAATAGGATGGTACCACTGTGTGAATGCAGTGTCTTGTACCTACCTGGGGAAAGACACTGTGTAAACACTGACAGTGTCCCTCCCAGCAAAATACTCACTGAGTAATTCACGTACATACTGAATGTATTGGTTTTGCTATAAGCTGATCTGGAAACATCTACATTGTGCTGTAGATTCTGCGTGTGTTTGCCTTTCAAGGGAAGTAGTTACTAGGTAGTAAATATTAAAACTTTAGGTGAAAATCCTCTCTGTATTTCATCCATAAATTTCACCTGCTCCAATGTTTCATTTGATTATATACTGGAGATTACTGAAAAGCTTTGTGATTTGTATCAAGAGCCTTCATTGTCTCATTCACAGCTACTTTTCCTTTAAAACAGATATTTATTCTGATGTCACACCAATCAAAACAAGAGTATTGGGGCTCACCAGGTCTCCCTGATAATGGGACCCCAAACCAGAGCCTCCTAGAGACAAGGCCAGTGCAGTAGAGATGCAGGTCTTCACACTTCAAGCAAAGCTTATCTACCTTGAGAATCTTAGGAACTTTCTTTGCCATGTTTAGATCATGTCCAGCTCAGTGCAGACAGAGGACAGGAAGGGACTCCAGTAAACAACAAGAAGGGTCTCTAGAGGGACAACTTCTTGGTTAGTCCATAATCAGATTGTTTCTGTTCCTGGGCCTTCTTCAGGCTAGAGCCTTGATTGTATTCTGGAAATAGCAAAGAGACACAATAGACAAAAAAGAGAAGTTGTACCTAGGGTAAAAAATCCTCTGTAGCAATGCAGGGTCCTGGAAAGTGGCCACTCCTATGGGAAGGAGAGACCAAGACAATGTCCTTCTGGATACACAGCAGTTGAAAGTCATGCTTGTCTTTCAGGAGATCCATGCAGGTCATGCATATGGGTCAGTGGTCCTTGTGCCCCATAAGACAACACCACTTAGACCTGTTCTAATGCATGATTCCTCTGCTTTATCCTCACTCACCAAGATCAGCTGGCTTTGCTGTCAGCCCCAGGAATCCTCATCTGAGTATGTGTCTCAGATGACCTTGCAACTCCATTAAAAATAAGTATTCCTTTTTCTTGAGTTCCCAGCTGCCCTGACTGCACATTCACCCTCAGCTGCTCTCTGCAATGCCACCCATTGACCTGAAAATCCAAGAGGACCTCTCTCCATGTTCTGCACATAGATGCCAGTGCTAGACACAATAGTCCTAAGGGGTAGGCTCTGTCTGAGCTGTGACTGTACTCATGTTTGTACAACAAGCCCAGGACATTCTGTAGAGCATCTGAGCAATGAGGGTTTGGGGTTCATTGTAATAGTAAGGAAATGGGCCTCCGTAACATGTCTTTTCTTCAACATTGTGAAGAAACTAAAAAAATTCATGTAAACATGAAGGAAAACAAGATAAGAACTCAAGAGAGAGGAAAAGGAAGTAAGATGAGGTAGAAAAAGAAAAAGACAAATTTATTCGGAAAGGAGGAGAAAGAGAAGTGCTGGAAATACAGATGTGTGCCACCGCACTCAGTCTCAATTGCCATCTCAGCACACCCTAGGGGTAAGGCCAGCATGGCACTCTGGGTATCAAATACAGTCACTGTGCTCTGCCTAAGGAGGATCTTTAGTCTCCTGAGCAATCTGGCTGGCCCTAAGATTGGTATTGATGGGGGAAATTATCTGTAGTATGGGTAACCTTTAATTTCTTTAGACAGTACCAATGAAATAGAAGTAAGGTGAGGGGAATCTGGTACAAGAGTCCCAATAATAATAAAATGAAATATAATCAATCAGAAAAAAAGAGAGAAGAAAGAGGAAATAAAAAAAAGAAAATGAGTTCAAACCCAGAAAATAGGTGAGTCTATATTTTTAAATGTTTTATTTTTAGAGTCTTTATTTTTGATCAGGTACTTCATTCCAGAAGCCATTTTCAGAACCAGTTGGTTCTGTGTACTAATCTAGGCATCTCTCTCCCCCATCACTGTCTCTCCCCCACTCACTGAAAAAAATTGATGCTGGGAGCTCTGGGAGGTGAAATCATTTGCAGTCATTCTCAGAGTTGGATTTATATAAGCAAACTTTTTCAGAAGTACGGCCAGGCCAGCTAAATAACTGATCAGATTAAGGTGCCTGTAAGCAGGCACAGGAACATGGGGACTGATCCCCAGGCCTGCCTTGCCTGACGAACCCACGGGGTTTGCTGAAATGGCCATTGAGACCTGGAGTGGTGGCACATGCTTTTGTTATTCCACCTCTTGGGAGGCTGCAAAATGGAAGATCACTACGAGTTCAATCTAGTAGTGACATCTTGAACACCCTGTAGGCTCTTCTCTAAAATACAAAAAGAAAAGAAAAAAAAAAAAAAAAGTACAGTCAGAATAAGAACTCTCAAGCCGGGCGTGGTGGCGCATATCTGTAATCCCAGCACTCGGGAGGCTGAGGCAGGAGGATTGTTGTGAGTTCGAGACCAGCCTGAGCTACAAAGTGAGCTTAAGGCCAGCCTGAACTGTATAGTGAGACCCTGTCTCAAAAAGACAAAAAAAAAAAAAAAAAAAAAAAAAAGAATAAGAACTCTCATGTGCTGTGGTGATTCCTGCATTCTTTACTTTTTCTCCTTGTTGGCACAAGTACACCACACCCAAAGTCAAGGAAGGAAAGGTTTATTTAGCTCACAGTTAGTGAAGGTTTCAGGCGATACTCAGCTCGCTCCAAAGCAGAGTGGCTCATGGTAGAGAACATCTATTAATGGAGACAGCAAAGAGTAAAAGCAAAGGAAGAGCTAGAAGCTCTAGCTGCTTCCTAGCCTCTATGGCCTCCTTATATTTTAATGCAAATTACCCACCCCAGGCCTAGTTTTAACACTGATGGCTGCAATTCCAGCATTGGATCAAGAATCAATTACAAACACTACAAGCTGCCCCATGAGTGCATGAGGCTTTGGGAGACAACTATACATAACCTGTAATAATGCCCGAGCTGAGATCCCTCACCAACTGAAACCCCCCATGTCACTAATGCAGATTTCCCTGGTTTTGTGTTCTACTGCCATTTCTGCCTGGACCCCAAGTCCTGCAAAGCTAAGGTACTTCCCTCACTGCTGATGGGTCAGTTCTCCCTTCCTGAGGGATGCATGATATTGGATGAACAGTGTCCAGGTTCTTTCAACTTTGTTCTGCACTGTGGTCCATCATTCCATCTGTCTGGAAGTTCTCATTCTTCCTGTCTGCTTCTTCCCAAGTCCTTGCATCCTATGGTACTTTCTTCTCCTCTCAGTTCTTAATTTTCTAGTGTAAAGAATGCAGATGTTTGAATGGCTAAATTTTGCTAATGATTATCAATTCACCATTTTCCACCAAACAATGTGTCCAAGTACTATGCAGGAGCAATAACTGCTTATTAAAGAAATGATGCCATTGAAATCGCATGCCCACTTACAAAGGAATGAAACCAAACTCATGTCCCTAAGCCTGCACTTCAGGGCCAATCTAAGTGAATCAAAGATTTAGAAAAGAGACTAGACATGATGTCACTGTGAGAAGTTGACCTAGGGAAATCACTTGAAGCAATACGGACAGGCAAAGACACACTGATCAAAACCCCAACAGCATGAAAGGTAATATCGAAACTCAGCAAAGCACCATAGCTGATAATTTGCTTAGCTTTGTGAGTTTATGTGTTCAATCTGTACTACAACATAAACAAATCAGTAAGTATATGCAGCCACTCAAAAGCATCCAATGGAAATCTTTAGCATAGAAAAGACAGCATGAAGAAATTAAAGAGAGCACGATGAATAAAACAATTAATGCTCTGTCCATTTCTGCAGGATATTTATATATGAGATGTGGAAAATGCAGGAAACTAATGCAAACAATGCTCCACACAATCCTCATGTGAAAATAAGACAAGATGATGATCAGATTGTATTCACAGAGGTAAAAATGGTAGAGAAAAGTACAATTCACATGGTGGTAAACTTTACAAACAGTCTGAATTCCCATCCATACATAAAGTATCAGAGCACATACACAAAATTATAATGCAAACAATCAATAGTTCTTCAGGCATACAAACAACAAAATGATATCATCTGCAGGAAATTAAAGACATTTACTAATTTCAAATTAAATGGAATGAGCCACCATCACAAAGTGAAAGATTTAGTATTTATTCTTTTATGATTTGTATAGAGAGACAGAGAAAAAGAGATAGAGACAGAGACAAGGGACGAGAACAGATGTGACAAGATGAGCTGAGCTGAGCCAAGCCTAGGAGAGGATGGGAGGGTAAGGGAAGGGAGCAGAAGGGAGAGGAGCAGAGGGGAGGGGAGAGGAAGAGAGTGAAGGGGAGGGGAAAGAAGGAGAGGAGAGGAAAGAAGCAAAGAGGAGAGGAGAGAAGTGAAGAGAAGCAAAGAGAAATGAAGAGAAGCAAAGTGAAAAGCAGAAAGGGAAAAGAAGAGAAGAGGACAGGAGAGGAGAGGACAGGAGAGGAGAGGAGAGGACAGGAGAGGAGACTGGAAGAAAGTTGATTGGAAATCACAACGCAGAATTTCAGAGAAGGGAAAAATGTAGGGAATATTCCAGTCAAATGGTACAAATGAGAACAATCTAAATGGACCAAGGAGGGCCAGGAAAATTGCTGTAGAATAAGTTCAGGCAAGGACATCAGTTCAATCCCTGGTTCTGCCAAAAAAAAAAAAAAAGGACCAAAGTAACAGTATACAAAACTGTTGTATATGTACCCCAATTAAACTAAAATATTTAGGAAAAAAAAAAACACGGGAAAAATGGTAAAATTTATTACAATTTAACTACAAAACTATGCACAGCTAGAGAAAATTGAATGCATTTGACTTTGTCACCATCTCCAAAGCTGGGCTCCTGACCAAAAGAATCCAGGGACTAACACTGGATGGTCTAACATTCTGTCGACCTGACATTCATAAAGAATCACAAAGCAATCATGCTGCTTATGAGAACAGTAGCTGTCCTAAAACTAGCTACATATAAGAGATTTTTCTGATTCAGAAGAAAGGCCTGAATTTCTGATCTGGAGGGAAGAAACCAAGAAGCACCTATTTGTCATTTAGCCTTTGTATTAAAAATCTGAGCAAAATTTATGACACTATACATGAATGAGGAAAGAAATATAACTGGACCTCAGCTGCCTAAATAACTATGTCCACTCAAACTCGGAATAGTGTTCTATACAGCCAGGTCTGTGCAGAGATGCTCCAAGACAAACATCTCTGCCTGGTTTCCCACCCTCATGGTCACTATGGAAATATCAATACTTCTTCACTCCACCACTCTCAGACCCCTGGAGTTCAGAGTAAAGTCTGTGAGAATCACTCTTCAACTGTGTTTCTCATACCTGGAGCAACATATGGGGGTGCTCTACAGGAAGGTCCTGCTGTATGAAGGGCAAGAGCCATAGGACTAAGGAGTGGGCAATGTGCCTTGTTTCTTAGTACTGCTGCCTGATCATGTGGGTTACCGCTGCCATTTGTCCTACAAGCAGGCTACCTTTGAGTCACTCTTCAGAGAATGAATGTAAACAGCAGCAAAGGAGGCAACAATCATCTCCTGAATCCTGGCCAGCCACTCCCTTCCTTCTCTGCTCTGAACAAGAGGACCAGCCTGATGTTAACCATTCAGCTCCCACAAACCCCACATCCATGCAGATCACCCTGAATCTGCCATACCATAATGTAACATGCGCATTGCAGAATCTGGGCACTAAGGTAAGGGAGCACAAGTTGCCATGTCCAGGGTTCCTATCACTTGAGCTGTCTAACACTGCCATGCTGGGAACTGAATACAGTTCTGTGCTGTTTTGACACAGGTCCATTGAGCATTTCTTTGGCCAGGTGACACTCATGGTCCTTGTCATGCAAAGAGGAATGATTACCTGCCATTTCCTTCTGGGATCTCCTGAGAGTAAGTATTAAATAAGCCTGGTATATTAACTTCCAATATTTCAACCTCCCAGTGCTTGAACTTTAATTTATCATCCTGCTAGCCATGCAAAGTAGCATTCTGTGAAAGATGCTCACGAACTGCCACACCGAACCACAATCCAGCTTTCCCAGTACAGAGAGGGGGGTGTGTGTGGGGAGAAAGCACTCTCCAAATCCAGGGCCAGCACTGCCTTTGGTACTTGGAATTGTTCTCAAGTTCTTGTATATTCCAGGCAGGCACTTAGACTGCCAAACTAACTCCCCAACGTGTGATTTTATTTCTTTCTTTAAACTTTGATTGAATTTTATTTTGAAGAGTACAAAGAAGCAAAAAGAGGTGAAAAAATGACAGAATCAGGGTAACATACTACAATACATGTGTTACAGATTTTCAAAACAAAAATAACTAACAAACAATGTTTGCTCTGTTATCTATAATTTTTTTCCTTTCATTTTATTGAATTACAAATGTCACTCAGACAGTTTCAAGACACTTTAACAATACAGATTCGATAAACTAATACATTGTAAACTGTTTTCATAACGTTTTGCTATTGTACAAGGTGCATACATGATATTATATTTACAGATATTATTTTAGCAGACATCTCTTATCAGTGAATTAAGAGTGTAGCTGCTTACTTATCTTCTTTTTTATACCTGAATTATATCAAAAATTCAATAATTATTTTCCTAGGGGACGACCGTAGTACTAGAAGCCAAAATAATATCCTGTCCGACCATGATTAGTGCAGATCTTGCCTCTCATAGAATTATGTAGAAGCACAGCGTTATCTATCCCAACTGTACTGTCTATACACACACATCATGATTTTTTCTTTCTACACCCCTTCCTTTGTCTACACCTGTCAAAGGTGGACACTGCATTGTCATTCAACTAACATAGGTGCTTTAACTCGACACCACAATCCAACACAGTCCAGCATTCTACAACCATAGTGAGTTACACAAAGAAACTGTCGACGACAGCCATTTACAGCTCAGCTTAATATTGTGGCCTCACGATGTATACTTCATTTCTATACTTTTATGCTGGATGGTTAAGACCTAGGTAGATCAAGACTTATATACCAACACATAAACTTTATATTTCCTATGTGGTCAATGAAGTCCTCTCAGGGTTTATCTTGTAATCCTCTACATTATTCTGTAGTTCCTTTGTCTGTGTCATCCATGTGGATGAGTCATGGCCAATGCTTGACCAGTATGCTCTCTTTGAGAGCTTGAGAGAAAGTTTTCTATTCATGTGACTCTCCCCAGGCACACTTTAGAACTTCAATATCTTTCCGCTGTGGCTCCATAATCTCCTTGTTCAGAAAATTTGGAGCTCACCTGAGTTTCATGATATTGCAGTACAGGTTCTCCTATGTCCTGAGTCTTTGCTGACCTTGAAAGACTAGGGCCAAAATGTTGGCTGGCCTTGTGGCTCTTCTATTTCTCCAACTCTGACTTGTAATATAGGTTGTTAACCATCCAGAAGAAAAGCTGATTAGTATCCTGCAGCATATGCCATTCACTTTGCCTTATCTGACTCAATTGATTTTACTTGTTGTACATTTCCTTTTGTATTTCTGCTTTTCGCTTGGTATACTAGGGAGACTATACGATATTTACATATGTGTGTCTGGTTTATTTCACTTATGAGTATATGTTAAATGGGAATCAACTTCAGTATAAATGCTTCAAACGTATCATTCTTAATAGCTGAGTAATACTCCATTATATAGAAATACCACATCTTTTTCAACCATTCCTCATGTGATGGGCATCTTGGTTGTTTCCAAGATTTTGCTATCACACATTGCGCTGCGATAAACATAGGTACACATATATCTCTATGATACAATGTATCCAGATCCTTTGGGAAAATTCCCAGTAGGGGGATAGCCGGTGTGCATGGGATTTCTACTCCTACTCATCTGAGGAGTCTCCACACTGACCTCCACAATGGTTTTACCAGTCTACATTCCCACCAGCAGTGGAGAAGTGTGCCCTTTTCTCCACAACCTCTCCAATATTTGTTGTTGGTTGATTTCCTTATGAGAGCCATTCTTTCTGGAATGAGATGATATCTCAGTGTTGTTTTTATTTGCATTTCATGAATGGCTAGTGATGTGGAGCAGTTTTTCATATATTTATTCGCTTCTTTAAGTTCATCCTCTGAGAAGTGTGTATTCATCTCAGATGCCAATATCTGAATTGGGTCTTTAAATTTGAGGGCCCTGTTATATGTTAGTTCTTTATAAATTCTAGACAGTAGACCTCTGTCTGATGGCTTGTTAGTTAGGATTTTTTCAAAGTTTGTGGGTTGTCTTTTCACTCTGTTGACAATTTCTTTTGACATGCAGCTCTTTAAGAAGAGTTGATCCCATTTGTTGATTCTTTCAAGAGCTTCCCATGCGAATATATGTTTGTTCATGAACTCATTACCTACCCCTATGTCTTCAAGAGTTCCTCCTACTTTCTCTTCCAGGAGATTGAGTGTTTCTGTTTTAATGTTAAGATCTTTAAACCATTTTGACTTTACCTTAGTGCATGGTGATAGAGCTGGGTCAAGTTGTAGTTTTCGGCATGTAGAAAGCCATGCTTTCCAACACCATTTCTTAAAGAGGCTATCGTTCTTCCAGTGAGCTTGTGTAGCCACTTTGTCGAAGATAAGATGGAGGAGTTTTTTTTGTAGATGCTTTTGCATCTTCTAATCTGTTCCATTGATCCTCAGGTGTATTTTGTTGCCAATACCATGGTGATTTTATCACAGGGGCTTTGTAGTATAATTTCAAATCAGGAATTGTGATGCCTCCTGCCTTGTCATATTCGCCAAGATTGCCTTTGCTATTCTAGGTCGTCTGTGATTCCAAATAAACTTTAGGATTGATGTCTCTATATCTGGTAGGTATGTTGGTGGCAGTTTGATAGGGATTGCATTAAATCTGTACAGCAATTTTGGGAGTATGGCCATCTTCACCATGTTGGATCTTCCTATCCAGGAGCATGGAATATCATTCCATTTTCTGAAATCCTCCATAATCTCTTTGCTTAGGTTGTTGTAATTTTCCATGAAAAGATCTTTGACTTCCTTGGTTAAGTGAATCCCAAGGTATTTCATTTTCCGCGGTGCTATTGTGAAAGGTATTGTTTCTATAGATTCCCTTTCAGTGTGCTTGTTATCGCTATAGAGGAATGCTATTGACTTCTGCGTATTGATTTTGTATCCTGCTATGCTACTGAATTGCCCTATCAGTTCTAGTAGTTTCTTGGAGAAATTTTTGGGGTCTTCCAAGTAAAGTATCATGTCGTCTGCAAATAGTGATAATTCAACTTCTTCTGTCCCTATTCTTATTCCCTTTATTTCTCCCTCTTTTCTAATGGCTGTTGCTAAGGAATCCAAGACTATACTGAATAGGAGGGGTGATAGAGGACATCCTTGTCTTGTATCTGATTTTAGAGTAAAAGATATCAGTTTTTCCCCATTTAGGATTATATGAGCTTTTCGGTTGTCATAGATAGCTTTTATCAAGTTAAGATACAGGCCATCTATTCCAATTTTCTGTAGGACCTTGAACATGAATGAGTGTTGGACGTTGTCAAAGGCTTTCTCTGCATCAATTGAGATGATCATGTGGTTTTTAGATTTCACTCTATTAATATAGTGTATTACATTTATATATTTTTGAATATTAAACCATCCTTGCATCCCTGGGATGAATCTTACCTGGTCATGGTGTATGATCTTCTTGATGATTTGCTGTATTCTATTAGCCAGGATTTTTCTGAGTATTTTTGCATCTATGTTCATAAGGGAGATTGGCCTGTAATTCTCCTTTTTGGTTGTGTCTTTACCTGGTTTTGGAATGACTATTTTACTTCCTCCAGAAATGATATTGGGAGGACTTTTTCATTTTGAACTTCATGGAAGAGTTTGTGGAGTGTGGGGATTATATCTTGTATAAATTTCTTGTAGAATTCAGCTGTAAATCCATCAGGACCTGGACTTTTCTTTGTCGGTAGGCTTTTTATTACGTTTTGAATTTCTTTGGCTGTTATCGGCTTATTGAGAGTTGTAATATCTTCTTGATTCAGTTTTGGTAATTTGTACCTTTCGAGGAATCTGTCCATTTCTTCTGTGTCTTCTATTCTGTGAGCGTAAAGATTCTCGAAGTAACTATTGATAATCTTCTGAATTTCCACTGTATCTGTGGTGATTTCACCCTTCTCATTGCTTATCGCTTGTACGTGAATTTTCTTTTGCCTCTTTTTGATGAAGTTGGCAAGAGGCTTATTAACTTTATGTAGTTTTTCAAAGAACCAACTTTTTGATTTGTGGATTCTTTGAACTGTTTTTTTTTTTTTTTTTTTCATCTCAATTGAGTTAATTTCTGCTCTAATCTTTATGATTTCTTCCCGTCTTTGCGCTCTGGGATTTGTTTGTTCTTCTTTTTCTAGTTGTCGGAGGAGCAACATTAAGGTGATAATTTGTTTCATTTCTGTATTCCTAATGTTTGAGTTCATAGCTATATTTTCCCTCTAAGCACTGCTTTCATCGCATCCCATAAATTCCAGTAAGTTGTACTTGAATTTTCATTGAATTGTAGATATTGTTGAATTTCTTTTTGAATTTCTTCTGAGACCCATTGATTGCTGAGTAGGGTGTTGTTTAGTTTCCCTGAATTTAGTGGGGTCTTCTGGTTTCTTTTGTCATTTATTTCCAATTTCATTGCATTGTGGTCAGATAGTATGCATGGGATAATTTCTATTTTCTTGCCTATACTTTGGCATGACCTCTGGACTAGTATGTGGTCTATTTTGGAAAATGACCCATATGCAGCTGAAAAAAATGTGTATTCAGCTGTGGTTGGGTGCAACACTCTGTATATGTCCACCAGGTCCATTTGTTCCAAGCTCTGATTCAGTTCTGCTACTTCCTTGCTAATTTTTTGTCTCGTTGACCTATCTTTTTGAGATAAGGGTGTGTTAAGATCTCCTGTTAAGATTGTGTTTTTAGACATTAAAGTTTTCATGTCCCTTAACATTTGTCTTACATAGTTGGGTGCTCCTGTGTTTGGTGCATAGATATTTATGAATGTTACCTCTTGCTCTTGAATTTTTCCCCTGACCAATATATAGTGGCCTAGTTTGTGCTGTTTGATTATTCTTGGTTTGAAGTTGAGACTGTCTGAGAACAGAATTGCTACTCCTGCTTTTCTCTGAGGTGCTGTGGCATGTAGCATTGTTTTCCATCCTTTGACTTTGAGCCTATGAATGTCCTTTTGTGTTAAGTATGTTTCCTGTATACAGCACATTGTTGGATTTTATTTCCTAATCCACTGTGCCAGTCTAAATTGGAGAATTGAGTCCGTTTACATTTATGGTTATATATGAAATGTGCTGACTTATGTTTGTCATGATATTTAGCTGGTATTGTTTACTCCTTTGTATCCTGTATTTAATTGACTGTCCTGTTTAGTGGGTTCCTTCCATTCTCTTGCATGGAGTTCTGGTCGTTGGGGTCTCTCTCTAGAACCTCTTTCAGCAGCCGTTGAAGGGATGGCTTTGTTATCATGAAATTCTTTTGTTGTTCTTTCTCATGGAAGTATTTCACTTCTCCATCAAACTAGAAAGACAGTTTTGCAGGGGATAGTAGTCTGGGCTGGAATTTGTTTTCGTGTACGACTTGAGGAACTCTGCTCCGTGCTCTCCTTGCCTTCTTTGTTTGTGTAGAGAAGTCGGCTGTAATTCTGATGGGTTTTCCTTTGAATGTGAGCTCCTTCTTCTCTCTCGCAGCTTTCAGTATATTATTTTTGTGTTGGATTTCTGTAATCTTCACTATTATATGTCTCGCTGTGTTTCTACTTGGGTTGAGGTTATTTGGTGTTCTGTATGCTTTGGTGTCCTGAATGTTGTATTGTTCCCTCATATTTGGGAGGTTTTCTACAATTATTTCTTCCCAAATTCTTTTTATGTCATTTGTATTGACTCCTTCATTCTCGTTGATACCAATTATTCTCACATTGTTCAACCTGACGTCATCCTGCAGGTGATGGATTATTTTTTTCCTGCATTCTCGTTGTTTTTAAGAGATCCTTTCTCACCTTTTCACTAGCTGCTCCGGCATCTTCAAGATCTGAAACTCTGTCTTTGCTTTCACTCAGACTGTTTTGTAGACTCGTGATTGCTATTTTTAGTTCTTCTATATCTCTTTGACTGTGTTTCATGTGTTCTATTTCTTTTCTGTATTGCTCATTCAAGGAATGCATCATATTTCTGATCTCCTCAACTTTTTATCCATGTTTTCCTTAGAGGTAGTTATTAATTCTTTTTCTGCTGTGTTTCTTCCAAGTTGGATTTCCTCTGTATATTTCTGGACTTGTTTCAGTATTTCAGATCCTATGACTTCAAAAAGTTCTTTTTTAATTTCAGAACTTATTTCTGCTTTGAGTTCCTCATGATCTTTCGGCTGTTGTTTCTTTGATTCAGATGCTGTTAATTCATATATATCAGTTGGAATAGTGCTCTCTGCACTTGATCTGGGTGAGCATCATTTTTCCACCCAGTGTTTCTGGAATTCATTCTTTATTTCAGATTCTATGTGTTCAAATATTTCTTTTTTAAATTGGGGAATTTCTTCTCGTTTTATTTCCTCTATAGCTTTCTGCTGTTGTTCCTTTGCTGCTATATCTGTTACTTCATTCGTTGCAGCTGAGCTAGTGTCCTCTGCCCTTCCTGATGGACTTTAGGTCTGGGATTGCATTTTTCCCCTTCTCTTTGTCATTTTGTATAGCACTGACTTTGACCTTTGGTGTAGACCTTTGGTGCAGCTATAACCTTAGCTTGTTATGAGATTTGGTTGCCAGTCTGTTAAGTTTGAGATTTTCCAGGTATGCCTATCCTGGTTCTAGCTGTTGTGTTCAGTTGCTTTTTTGCTGCAGCTCCTTTGTTTCCCCTCTTTTGTTTCCCGGGGTCAGCCCTACTATGTCAGGCAGGTCGTTCCTCAGGTGGGCGGGCCTGGGCTTTGGTGGGTCTTCTGGGCTCACAAAAGAATAGTGGATGATCTTATTCACTGAGTAGGCTGTACTGAGTTGTCCCGCCTGTGGTGGGTCTGGTTCAAGAGGCCGTTACCCGTGAAGGCTGGGAAAGTCCCTCTGGTACAGTGGGCCTGGAGCCCTCACTCACAGGCCAGGCTGTGCTGGGTTTCGGTCCGTAGCGTGGGACCATGGATTGCTGAGATGTGTCCCTCCAGCGTGGCAGGTTTGGAGTTCTCACTCCAGGCTGACCTGCACTGGGTCTGGGGCTGTGGTGTGGGACCGGTAATCACCTGGAAATGTTCCTCTGGCACAGTGTGCCTGGAGCTGTCACTGGGCCACGGGGTGTGGGGGGCAGGTAATCCCTGGGAAATGTCTCTCATGCATGGCGGACCTGGACTTCTACTCTCACTGACCTTTGATTCCCAGAGAGTCGTGGAAATTCCCACTCGATCAGTGGGCTTTAGGTCAGGGCATCCGGGGAGGTGCTGGTGAGTGGGTCCTGAGGTTTCAGCCCAGTCACTGGCTTGGAGGGTTTGGGGACAGGGATCCGCGTAGTGCTGGTGGGAAGAAGCCAAAGGCTCTCCCTCAGACTCACCACACTCTCACTGATCTGGGAAGCCTGATGAGTCCTGTAAATTCGCTCTCGCTTGGAGAGCTTCGCGTGGGATCCAGGAAGCCGCTGGAGTCAGTCACTGTCTCAGGCCAGTTTGTGGCTAGGCGGCGTGGGCGGGATCAAATAGACTGCTGGCGTTGGTCTTGCTGTCTTGGGAGGTCTCTGGGGCTGGGCGGGTGTGGGCGTGGGCGGGATGGAGGGGGATGGAGGAGTATGGCAGAGTCGGCCGTGCTGTCTCTGGCCGGTCTCTGGGTCTGGGCAAGTGTGGGCGGGATGGAGAAGGATGACGGAGTCGGCCACGCTGTCTCTTTCCGGTCTCAGGGGCTCTGTCTCTGGCCGGTCTCAGGGGCTCTGTTATCTATAATTATTATCAAATCTGTTGCTCAGATTTACAGATAAAATTATGAAACTTTAAACTCATAATTAAATATTACTTCTTCCTTTAATGATGTAATTTTCTTTTTCATGTTTCACCTTACCATTTTCATTAACATGTACATTAATGAGAGTATACTCACTGATAAGTACTTATATACTATGTAAATTTAGAAGACCAAGATGAGATGTATTCAAGCATGGTTTTTGTATTCAAGCAACGATTTCCATAAACATTGCTGTTCTCAATGTTATTGTTTAGATTGTAGTTATTAACATACAATGTTAGTCAAGGAGAAAATTCTACATATTAACTGCTGTGTTCAGAACGTGATGGAAATTATTAATACACTCCTCTCAGCTGTTCTGTATATATCCTTGCATGTGTCTTCACCCTTCCTTTATTCTAAATTTTCTCTTGTCTCTCATCATCATTGTTTAATCTTTAAGTTGTTTCTTTCTTTCCATTTTACTGTATCTATGATACTTTCCAAATTTTATTTCTTCTTTCAGGTTATTACATTAGAAAACAGTATGAAATGTACACATTGGCTCTGATTTATTTCACTTATGGATATGGTCTCTGATTAATTTCACTTATTTATAAAGCCTTTGAGATTGTCTTTATAGCTCAGTAATGCTACATTGTATAAAATTACATCTTTTATTATGGTGTGTGTCCACCCTCAAAGACTCATGTAAGTTATAGGGCAGTCTTCCATCTTGATGATTTGATTAACTCATGATCCACTGGGATTATGGTTCAGAGCACTCTTGGGAGTATGTGTGTGAGTGCTACACCCATCCTGAGAGAGATTTCCTGATTGAAACATAAGAGACATCCTTGCTCTCTGTAGCTGCTGCTGCTGCTACTCTTCCCACTTGCTCTGTGCTTTTTCCCCCAGTCATGAAAGCTTGCTCTCTGCCATGTGCCACTCTGCCTTGGAACCAGCCGAATATAGACTAAAGTCTGCCTTAACTGTAAGCTAAATGAACCATTTGTTCCTTCATTTTGGACATCAGGTATGTGTCACAGGAATGAGAGAAGAGTAACTGAGATACCTGTTTTATCCATTACTTAGAGTCTGGTTAATTTGGCTATTTCCAGATTTGACTATGACAAATTATGCTGCTATAAACCATGCATGCTTATATATCACTATGGTATGATTTTCTCTCTTCTTCGGAGAAAATATCCAGAAAGGGAACAGCCAGACTGAATGGGATTTCAAGTCCTAGTTTTTTAAAGAGTCTCCACACTGATTTCCAAAATTTTGCACCAGTCTACATTCCCTCCAGCAGTGGGCAATGGTTCCTTTCTCCCTACAGTCTCTCGACCATTTGTTATTATTTGATTTTTTTTTATCTTTTTTTTTTCCATTTATTTTTATTTTATTAAAATACAAATGTCAATCAGACAGTTTCAAGACACCTTAACCATACAGAGTCGATGAATTAATACATTGCAAACTGTTTTCATAATGTTTTGGTACTGTACAAGGTGCATACATGAAATTATATTTACAGGTATTTTATAGCTGAATTATATCAAAGATTCAATAATTATTTACCTAGTGGATGACCATAGCACTAAAAGCTGACATAATATCCTGTCCAACCACCATTAGTGCAGATCTTGCCTCTCATAGAATTATGTAGAAGCACAGCGTTATCTTTCCCAACTGTACTGTCTATACACACACATCCTGATTTTTTCTTTCTACAACCCTTCCTTTGTCTACACCTGTCAAAAGTGGGCACTCCATTGACATTCAACTACCTTAGGTTCTTGAACTCG
>PVKA01044708.1:0-15973 GCA_004027165.1 Ctenomys sociabilis | reverse complement strand
CAACAACTTCTTATCTAAAAAAAAAAAAACTGAAGAGGTGAGATCTTGCAACAGACTCAAAAATCAAAACACAGGTGTTATGGTTTGTGTCTAGGTGTCCCCACCAAAGCCTCATGCTGTCAGTGGGGCAGCTTCTAGGGTTTGTGATTAATTCACGATTCAAGGCTAGGATTATGGTTCTGAGTACTTCTGGGATTATGGGTGCGAGTGCTACACTCACGCTAGGGCAGATAGCCTTAAGGCAATATAAGGAAAGGAAAGGCTTGCCTCTGCCACTGTTGCCACTCCTCCTCCCTTTTGCCTTTGCTGTTTTGGCATTTTCTGCTACAATGAACAGCTGCCCTCTGCCATATGACACTCTGCCTTGGAGCCAGCCAAGTACGGACAGAAACTTCCATTAACTGTGAGATAAATAAACCTTTCCTTCCTTCATTTTGGGTGTTGGGCATTTTGTCCCAGCAATGAGAGAAAAGTAAATGAGACACTAGATCTACCTGGAAGATACCTCAGAGAACTAGTCCTTTCCTAAGGATTCTATATACTATCAACAAAGCAGTTTACCATAGGCAATTTACAAGCAGCATCCCAGGAATTAAACTACAGCGAGAGAAAGAGAGAGAGAGAGAGAAAGACAGACAGACAGACAGACAGACAGAGAGAGAGAGAGAGAGAGAGAGAGAGAGAATGAGAAGACACTTAAACAAATTGCAACTCCAGACATCCAGTTTCTAGTTTGCCAAAGAGAAATGAGATGGTATAATCCAAAAGCCACCTACACAGCTTCTCTGAAGTGGAACCAACAAAGAAATTGAATGCAGTTCTAGACAACATCAAATCAGAAATAATTTCTCAGATAACTGCAGAAATAGTGTCTACAATGAAAAGCATTTTTAGTGATTCTAGAAAAGAGATACATTTTTTAAAATAGAGGAGCTTAAGAACATTATGGAAGCCATGAATGCTTAGCATAGGGAAGAAGTTCAATCATTAAGGCATATTCAAGCAAATATGCAGAAGAATAAAAATTCTATCAAAAGTCTCCATAGCACAATGAGCCAATGTAAGGTCAGGATCTGAGATATAGAACATAACCTTGTAGTTAGCAATCATGAAACAAAATATTTCTTAAAAATAAGACAGGACTATGATAAATCAATCCAGGAGCTGCTAGATGAAGCAAAGAAGAATAACTTAGTATTGATTGGAGTCAATGCAAAAGCAGGAAATAGTAGAAATGACATATTAAAAAAAATTCAGAGACATCATGGCAGAAAACTTCCCTGGTAGAGAAAAAGAATTTGACATTCAGATAAGTAAAGAATATAGAACTCCAGTTCAGCACAATAAAAAAAATCTATAGCCAGGCATATCAAAGTCAACATTCCAGAAAATCAACAGAAGAATACAATCTTAAAAGCTGTTATGTAAAAGAGACAACCTATAATGGAAAAACAATCAGAATCACGGCTGACTTCTCAACACAAACCCTCATGTTAAGAAGAGTTTAGGGTAAAATATTTAAAGCACTAAAAGAAAACAACCCACTTCTATTGATCCAGCCTGAAAAACTATCTTTCAAAGCCAGTGGGAAAATAAGACATTTCTATGACAAGGAACATCTGAGCCAATCCATAACCACCAAATCAGCAATCCAAATTGTTTTGAAGCAGGTTAAGTGACTTCTCGAAAGCACAAAGTCCTGAGTTTGATACACATGACCAAAAAAAAAAAAAAAAAAAATTAAAAAATCCAAAATGTTTTTAAGGAAATTCTAGAAAGAGATAACAAGGTCTACAACTCCATCAAACCCAACAGAAGGATTCACCAGGCTAAGGAAATAAATAAACAGAGTTTGGGAAGGGAGAAGTCAACAACAGGAAAATAACATGACAAAGATAACATATCAGTTATAGCCATCAACATTAATGGCCTCAGTTCACCAATCAAACCACACAGATGGGCAGAATGGGTCAAGAATTAAGATCCAACAATATGCTACATACAAGAAACACTTAATTCAAAAAGAAATTCACAGATTGAAAGTCAAAGGATGGAAAACAATATTCCATGTGACAGCAACCCAGAAAAAAAGCAAGGGAAGGTGATTATAATCCCATAAAGGGAAAAAATCCAAAATGAAGAGATAAAGATAATAAACATATATGCAACAAATACCAGAGCGTCCAGCTAGATAAAATAAATAGTAATGAACATGAAAATTCAAATAAGTACTAATACAAAAGTATTGGGAGATTTCAATATCCCATGGTTACAAAAAGATAGATCAACTAGACAAAAATTAACAATGAAATATTACAACTGAGGGGCTGGGGAGGTGACTCAGTAGAATAAGTGCTTCCCTGGCAAGTGTAAGACCTCTACATTGAAAACTATAGTACTCTGTAAAAGGATATCCTTTACTCTTGGATAGGAAGAACCAAAATAGCGAAAATGGCCACATTGCCAAGCAAGTTTAGTGCAATTCTGATCAAAGTCCAACAGCATGCTTCACAGAATTAGAGAAAAAAATATCCTAAACTTAATTGGGAATCAGAAAAGACCTAGAATAGCTAAGACAATTCTAGGCAACAAAGGCAAGTCAGGGGACATGATAATCCATCACTTGAAATTATATTATAAAGCTACTGTGATAAAAGCAGTGTGGTTCTGGCACAAAAACAGACCCAAGTAAGCTCATGCCTGGCAAGCACAAGGGTTTGATGCCCTATACTACACACTGTGCCAGCCCCACCTTGGGCCCACTGAACTAGCCACCACAACCAGGTGCAGTGGTGCACACCTGTAACCCCAGCACTGGGGAGGCTGAAACAGAAGGACTGCAAGTCTGAGCTGCATAACAAGACTTTTTATCAAATACATAAACTTAAGAAAAAAAGACCCAAAGATCAATGGACCAGATTAAAGGCTGCAGAAAAACTCCAGACATACTCAGCCACCTTAACTTTGACAAAGGTGCCAAATACATTCACTGGAAGAAAGCTAGCCTCTTTAATAAACACTGGGAAAACTGGCTTTGCGTATTTTGAAGATTAAAACTGTACCCATATCTTCACCATGCACTAAATAGAAAATGGATCAAAGATCTAAACATCAAAATGAAAACATTAAATTGAAACATTAAATCTGATGAGGTCAGTGAAGTCCCCTCAGGGTTTATCTTGTAGTCCTGTACCTTATTCTGTAGATCCTTTGTCTGTGTCATCCATGTGGTTGAGTCACGGCCAATGCTTGACTAGTTTGCTCTCTGTGAGAGCCTGAGAGAAAGTTTTCTCTCCATGTGACTCTCCCTAGGCACACTATAGAACTTCAGTCTCTTTCCTCTGTGGCTCCATAATCTTCTTGTTCAGAAAATTTGAAGCTCAACTGAGTTTCATGATGTTGCAGTACAGGTTCTCCTATGTCCTGAGCCTTCGCTGACCTTGAAAGGCTAGGGCCAAAATGTTGGCTGGCCTGTGGCTCTTCTATTTCTCCAATTTTGATCTGTGAACTTATGTTGTTAACCATCCAGAAGAAAAGCTGATTAGTATCCTGCAGCATATGCCATTCACTTTGCCTTATCTGACTCAATTGTTTTTTGTTGTTGTATATTTCCATTTGTATTTCTTCTTTTCGCTTCTTATACTAGGGAGACTATACGATATTTGCACATGTGTGCCTCTTTTATTTCACTTATGAGTATATGTTCAAGTGGCATCCACTTCAGTATAAATGCTCCAAGCTTATCATTGTTAATAGCTGAGTAATACTCCATTATATAGAAATACCACATCTCTTTCAACCATTCCTCATGTGATGGACATCTTGGTTGTTTCCAAGATTTTGCTGTCACAAATTGTGCTGCTATAAACATAGGTACACATATATCACTATGATACAATGTTTTCAGTTCCTCTGGGAAAATTCCCAGTAGGAGGATAGCTGGCTTGAATGGGACTTCCAGTCCTACTCTTTTGAGGAGTCTCCACACTGACCTCCACAATGGTTGTACCAGTCTACATTCCCACCAGCAGTGGAGAAGTGTTCCCTTTTCCCCACAAAAACTACATGTTTTGGTATATAGGTCTTGCTCTATCTAGGTATTAACCATCCAGCAGAAAAGTATAAAAATGAGGTGCACAATGCGGGGCCATAATAATAAGTTGAGCTGTAAATGGCTATGGTCGACAACTTCTTTGGATAACTCACTATTGTCGTGGAATGCTGGACTGTGTTGGATTGTGTTGTAGAGTTCAAGCACCTAATTTAGTTGAATGACAATGGAGTGCCCATCTTTGACAGGTGTAGAGAAAGGAAGGGGTATAGAAAGGAAGAATCATGATGTGTGTATGGACAGTACAGTTGGGATAGATACGCCATGCTTCTACATAATTCTATGAGAGGCAAGATTTGCACTAATGGTGGTTGGACAGGATTTTATGTCAGCTTCTAGTACTATGGACAACCACTAGGAAAATAAAAAGGTAGAAAGTATTAATTATTGACTCTTTGACATAATTGCGGTATAAAAAATAAGGTATGTAAACAGCTACACTCTCTTAATTTACTGATGAGAGAAATCTGCTACAATAATGTCTGTAAGTATAATATCATGTATGCACCTTGTATGATACCAAAATATTATGAAAACAGTTTGCAATGTATTAATTTATCAAATCCATCTTGTCAAGGTGCCTTAAAACTGTCTTATTGATATCTGCACTTCAACACAATAAAAAATAGGATAGATATACAGCTTCTTTTTCTTAGTTCAATGAGAAGAAACATTTGTAGTAATAGTGTTTAGACATGATATCATTTCTGCATCTTACACTATGAATAACTCCTATGTAGACCACAATATGCAATGTATTAATTATTGTAACTGTCCTACTAACCTGTTTTGAAACTGTCTCATTGCTATTTCTTTCTCAATAAAAATAATTTTTAAAAAAGAAAGAGTAAATCTGCTGGAAGATAGAAAAGCATAATTCTTGAAAACACCGGTGTAGGCAAAAACTTCATAAATAAAACCTGGATCACACAGAAAATAGCATAAGACATCAACAGCTAGGATCTCATCTTATTAAAGAGATTTTTGAACATCAAAAGAAATCACAAACAGAATGAAGAGACAACCCACAGTGTGGGAAAACTGTTTTCCAGTTGTTCTTCAGACAAAGGATTGCTATCAAGAACATATAAAGAATTCAAAAAACCTAAGACCTCCCCAATTTAGACTCAATCCAAATATATGCATCTGAGATGACTGCACACTTCTCAGATGAAAAAATACAAACTGTAAATATATTTTAAATGTTCAACATCACTGGTCATTGAGAGATGCAAATTAAAACAACACTGAGATTCCATCTCACCCCAGAAAGAATGGCTATCATCAAAACAAACAAACAAAAACAAAAACAAAAAAAATGCTAGAGGGGCTGTGAGGGCAAAGGACCCTGTCTTCACATTCCACCCAAAAAATAGAAAGAAAAAAAAAAGAAAACAATCAAACTATTGGTGGGAGTGTAGTCTGCTGCAACCACTGTGGAAATCAGTGTGCAGACTCCTCAAAAAACGGACTGGAGATCCCATTTAATCCAGCTATTCTTCTGTATATCTTCCTAGAAGAATTAAAAATACTGTACCACAGCAACATATGTGCACCCATGTTTATAGCTCCACAACTTGTAATAGCTAAAGCTTGGAAACAACCAAAATGCCCATCAATCGAAAAACATATAAAGACAGTTGTGATCATTTTATACAATGGAGCTCTACTCAGCCACAAGGGACAAACTGGACAGTTTTATAGGAAAGCAGATGCAACGTGACAACACGCTCATATGTGAAATACACTATACTCACAAGTGTAAAATTGTATCATCTCCCTAGTGTGAAAAGCTTAAAGAGTGAATAAGATCCAAATGTATGGCGGGAATTGCAAAATGAGAAGAAACTATTGAAAAGGAAAATAAAGTGGAATGGGAGAAAGGAGAAAAGAAGAAAGGAAAAGGCAAAAAAAAAATCTATCTATATAATTATATCTATCTATCTATATAGATAGATAACAAAAATATATAGATATATAACAAAAATAGTTAATGTAGTTATATCACTAATTTCCTTTAATTCATTGAAAAATATGTCTGTTGTAGTATTGTTTGGACAATTGCTCATTGTACTCTGAGTAAGTAATTTAAAGATAACAATATGCAATGCATTAACCTTTGTTACTCTCCTATTATCTTGTTTTATAATCTTTAAAATAAAAAGGGGGTGAAGAAAATGACCTGGAATATTCCACCAAATTCATGTAAGAAAACAAAAGAGAAAAAGAGCAAGTCTAATAATATTGATGAACAACAATGCAACAGAGCCCTGCACAGGACCACGGTCATTCCTATTGACACCCAGCTCCTGGACAGGTACCTCATTTATCACCTCTGGTCTGCCATACAGCCAAGTTCACCATATCAAGGCCCTGCCCATCACCAGAGAACACAGAAGGCCACCTGCTAACAGCACATGTTTTCTGCAGCATTGATTTCACATGGAAATTTAGAAAGAAGTTATTCTTATTGTCAGTCATACTATATTACAGAATTAAAAAATTCACATAATTTGCTAAGGCTTTTTAAAAAGATAAATATATTTCCTACCTCCTACAGATGCTTCAAGGGATGCCCTAAAACTGTATGCCCCTTTGGAATATATGTTTCCTCTCTACATTGTTAAGGTTGCATTCCAGAAAATAAGAAAAAGAAATTATTGTTGGAAGAATCAGAGTCTGATCAAATCACTCACTTGGTGGGGGCTCCAACACCCAGACACAAGTGTGCTGTAAGCCGTTCCCAACTTATCTGGCCTAGCACTTCTTCAGAAGGCAATTGGCCGGCCCAGCAGCTAGCTATTAAACAGCTTTAACCACATCTCTATAATACCATCTTGGAAAAAACTGCTTTACTTCTGCATCCAAAAATGAGAACAGAAACTATAATATAATATACATTCAATTCAGATTTCCAGCCATTAGTGAGTTCCTATAAATGCCCAACATCACTGGGTCATTGAGAGATGCAAACTAAAACAACTCTGAGATTCCATCTCATGCCAGAAAGAATGGCTATCATCAAAACAAACAAACAAAACAAAAAAATACCAACAACAAATGCTGGACGGGCTGTGAGGGCAAAGGAACTAGTTGCCTATTATTGTCACTATAGTTTGAGATTGAGTATTGTTTTTAGTAGACCTTAGCACAACCTTTAACACGTCAACCATAATCCATGTGGTTTTAAGATTATTGGCTACTTCCTCTCAAAAGTAGAGAGAGATAATGAGCATTCTGCACACCCAATCGGAATAGCATCTCAGGAACTTAACTCAGATGTCTATATTTGCTCCCTCGATGTCAACTAACATTGGCAAAGAAATAAGGGCTATTTGAACTAAGCTTCAAACAGCAACCTGATGCGAGTGCTCAGTTTTACAGTAGAGTTGGGCTTAGAACTGACATATTTGTTTTGAACAAATAGAAGACCAATTTATAATTCAGAATGGCCATTTATATATTAAAATACAATATGAATATTCATAATCAAGAGACAGACATGTCCCCAAGGAGGACCCTTTCTACTGGACTCATTACAGACCAGAAGTTTGCTTGTGGTGACTGAGAGTCGAGCAATGACGTATTTTCAAAAGAGATTTCTAATAATGACTGCCTGTGTATTTCAATGAGAATTCACTGAAAGAATTTGGATCCTCTCCCCTAGCAAAACACTGGAAGTTCTTGCCATATGTAGCCTGAGTTGCCATGATGTAAGACTTTCTGTTTCCAGAAATCTCATCCTACTATTTTCAGGACTCCCTGGAAGGAAAATAGGTGAACTCACAAAGAATCCTTCCCTTTCTAGCTCCCCTTATTGCTACATTCTACCCAAGCAATACTTGAGGAAGGCTAACTTTTCTGCCAAGCATACAGTCTCCAAGGAAATTCCCAGAAGGTGTGTACAACTCCCAGAAGGTGTGTACCATACTGCCGTGTGTGGCACAGAGTGTGTGGTGCACACAGATTCATGCTGCCCTTCTGTAGAGTACAGGTAGTTCTGTGAAGCAGCTGGAAAGCCCAGAACTTCACTTCACAGCCCCATTTCCATCTAGGCAGGAGCATGGGACTCATCCTCACTAGCACGGTGAGTAAAGATAAGGTCCATCAGTTCTCAGCTTAAATGGCAACAAAAGAGCTATGTCTTCTCCATGTTCCCCCTTCCCCATTTGCCAGAACGATGTTATGATCGCAGGCTCCCCAACAGCTTACATCCCACATAGTGACAAACAACAGAGTTCTTCTAACCCACTGAGGTGCTGGAATTCATCCTTTACAAAATTGCCTTAATTTACAAAAAAGAACTGTGTTCTATGCTGCAGTAGAAAGAAGTCCCTTCTCCCCAACATTATTTAATCCTTTGGTACTTAGGTACCAAAGCAGTGTGGTTTGTGCTCACAGATCTCACCAGGGCTAAATCCTTTCCCTCTAGAAGAAGCAGGTCAGTGGCACTAGGGTTACAGAGAAGCCAAGGATAGAGGTGAGAACCTAATTCTCCACAGTGTTGCAAGTTCCCTCACACAAAAGCATTCCAAACTGGGTGGTCACAGAATGCCTCCCAGCAGGGTGACGCCTATCAGCACAAAGGGTTCCAGAACTGTGCTCTTATTACTGCTTCCACTCAGGTCAAAAGCCAGAAACCCCTTATCCCACCAGTAAGCTGTATGTGGGCTGTTCAAGTAAGTTGTACCACCAGCCCACATCAGGTTCTTACCATGCTTAATCCACCCCTCTCTCAAAAACAGGTGACCAAAATTATTAGAGTTGTCCTCATTATTCCTGCTTCTCCTACACTTGACTAAAACACAATATCCAATAAATTCTCTCTCCTGAATTTCTCTCAAGCCCTCCTGCTTCTTTCCATCCCTTCAGATGCCTCTGTCCCCCAACCCAGCTCTCACAGACTGGCAACATCCCCATGTTTGACACCCCAAGACACAGCCACATGGCAGAGGATCCATCTGAAAAGAACATCTGATCTTGGTACTCACTACTTTGAGCAATTTCTTTTGACTCTTAAGATAAATATCTAAATCACCACGTGATGCAGCATGCAATGACCTGACCTAACACTTTCCAGGAATTCTCTTCTCTTCACCCATTCCATTCCCTGAGCTGGCTCTCCTTTCAGTTCCTGAAATACAGATGATTCGAACTTACACGGGCTTTTCCATCTCTTGGAATGAATTTACGACCCCACCTGTCACCTTTCTTTCTTGACTCCTCTGTGCCCTTCATCATCTCTGTTTAGATCCTGTGTGCCTACCTCCATCCAGGCTAAGTCCTCAGGAAGGCAGAAAAGCATTTTCTAGTGACAAGTCACCATTCCCCTGGGCAGACAGCAAATAGTGTTTGATAAGGATGATAAACACATGCTACTGATCTTACCACACAGAGCTGTGTTCCACATCTCAGCACAACCACGTGGCAGGTGATCCATCTTAAAAAGACAGCTCTGCTGGCTAACTGATTTCTGCCATCCATTGTATTCACTATAAATTAAATTTTGATTTAAATGTACCTATAGCATTATTATTGAATACACCAAAGGCTCTATTCACATGTGGGCAAAAAGATAATCCATCATCCCAGCTCACAATCGATTCACAGAGAGCTTCCACCTGCCTCAACAGGGAAAGTTGGGTGTTCTGGAAGCATTTCTCCCACAGGCATATTAAAATATTTTAGCCAATTCTTTAATCACCTCTTATTTTTCTCATGTTGTTCTGAGCTCTGCACAGAGAGGCCCTGGGAATTAGCAAGAATGAAACAAGCTATGGCCCGGGAAGAGCCCAGCCTACTGAAAATACATCTCTACAACTAAGTAACTTTCTATAAACTTTTACCTATCTTCAGGTACTTTCATTATTACTGTATATCCCTTCCTAGATCTAAGAAGGATTTTTGTAAAAAAGAATTTCTCAGTTAAAATTGCACAGAATTGCTTAAGAATTCTAAGAGGAAAGAAGGGCCTGAATTCCTCTGAAGTGTATATAATGTCAGGCTGCTGCCTACTGCCCCAAAGCCACAGCAAGCCCTTTGCCCTCTGCTGCCTTTCCTTAGAGCTTAAGCAGCCAGGCACCTACTTGCCGGTTTCGCTGTTTCTCAGGGACTATGATACAGGGACTAAGTTCCAGCCACTGAAACATCATTAGGAATCTACTCAGGACTTATAGGAAGTTCTGCTTCCACTTTAAGAAGAGATGCTCATCCCAGCTGGTTTGCCCCTTACTCCTGTTTTTCTTTCCATTTTTGATAAAGGATATGATTTCTAGGGATGTAACAGCTATTGTACAAGCATGAGACTATTAGAAAGCCCTAAAAGGAAGACCCTGAGACTTCAAGACATTAGCCCTAATAATTTTCTGTTACCTGTAGCCAAATAGTCCTGGAATACATAGCCTGGGGCAGATAATAAGTTTTGAAATGCATAGCTCAGGGCATGATTGAACTCCTGAGCTTTGAACTAGATATACTCAAGTTTACCAGTTCAGTTATTTACTGTCCACATGAGAAAAAGTATTTAATTCCTCATTTTTCAGTTTCCATCATGTATGAAATGGAAATACTATAACTGCCTATTTTACTAACCTGTGACAGGGAATAAGTGAGATGTTGCATGTGAGGGGCAATGCACAGATAAAATAAGTGTTCCAATAATAGAAATGGAACAAAAGACTTGGTGTCACTTACAGCTAAAGAACTGCCCATGGAAAGTAGAAGGAGATTGCAGTTGACACCCATCAAGATGGCTACTACAGGGCTGGCCAGATAGCTCAGCAGCCTAAAATGCATCCTTAGGCAGAGCACAGGGACCAGGGTTCAATCTCAGGCACCACAAACCATGCTGGCCCTGCCCCCAGGGGGCAGTGAAATGGCAACTGAGACTGGGCATGGTGGCACATGCCTGTAATCCCAGAGCTTGGGAGGCTGAAAACAGGAGGATCACTATGAGTCCAATCTGTGTAGTGAGACCTTGTCAACCCTGTACTGAAATGCATTAATGACCCCCAAAAAAGGATGGTTACTATGAAATAACAATATGAAGTGTTGGCAAAGATTTGGAGATATTATAGCCTTATGTATTACTGGCTGCAACAGAAAATGGTACAAGCAACCTGGAAAGCATTAAGGATGTTATTCTAAAATTCACACCCTAAATTAACATATGTTACACAACTATGATTCTTATCTACAAAATTAAAAACAGGGACTTGAACATATATTTTACATCCATTTTTATAGCTTGCAGAGGAAAAAAGCGACCCAAATGTCCATCAGTGGATGAATAAGAAAAATGTGGTACATAGACACAATGGAATACTATTCAGCCTTTAAAAAAATAAGCAAATTCAAGGGGCTGGGAGATGATTCAATGGAATAAGTGCTTCCCTGGTAAGCGTAAGGGCCTGCGTTCAATCTCCAGTTCTGAAGAAAAGAAAAAACAGTAAATTCCAATCCATGCTACAAATTGGATGAAACTTGAAGACATTATGCTAAGTAAAATAAACTAGTAACCGAAAAAGACAAACACTGTAAGATGCTAGTTATATGAGGTTATCCAAGTAGTCAGATCTATACAGAACCAAATGGCGGTTGGCTGGAGCTTGGGAGAAAACTGAACAGTGTAAGATGAACATTTGCAAGATTAAAAACAGTTCAGAGATGTTTGCTGGTGATACCTGAATAAAAAATGAAGGTACCTGACCCTTCCAAACTTATGTAAAAATGGTTAAAATGCCAATTTTTATGTTGCATGTTACCATACCAGTGACATTTTACCAATTATTTTTAAATAACTTGTAATAAAAATAAGTTAAAAGTATATGCTATAATCACAATACTACTATTAACAAATCTTAAGCA
Source organism: Ctenomys sociabilis (assembly GCA_004027165.1). Lineage (NCBI taxonomy): Eukaryota > Metazoa > Chordata > Mammalia > Rodentia > Ctenomyidae > Ctenomys > Ctenomys sociabilis. The sequence continues at coordinate 3,996 of PVKA01044708.1, read as the reverse complement.
ATGTGTGAGCTGTCAGACAATGTCTGTAGCTAAACACCACCACAGGTCTTGTCCTACAATGTTTACCCTATTCTGGATAGTCACAAATCAACATATCTGAAAGGTATTTTATTCAAGCAGGAAAGTGGAACATTCCTCGGTCTCTAGGAAATCAAAGGTCAGTCAAACAGCTTCCTCCCCTTGAAGAAAGCAAAGTGTATTCACAAATAGCCACAGTGAAAGCCAGGGTCTCTCACCTGCCATAGGGGAGCTGGGGACAAGTGTGGTGACTTCTGAGGCTTTGGGGTGTCAGAGAACTCACAGAGAAAAGCTGCAATTGAGGTGAACATTAGAATGAATGCCTTTCATGCTGAAGCACAGAGAGCTTTGAAGGTATTTCAAGGCAGAAAGAACAAGACAAGCAGAGACAGCATAGTGTCTCCTGTGGCTGGAGATAGGTAACTATGAATTAAGATGAACAAAAAACATAACATAACAACCAGACAGAAGACAGAAAGTCAGGCCTATGGGAGATAATGAGAGAAAGATAAGATGATAAGGTGGATTAATATTAAGGTTTAGGACTGTATTGTCCCCCAAAAGCACAGTATGTTCAGAAGTGGGACTTTTGGAAACTGATCAGATTATGAAGATGCTGTAGTCATCAGTGGATTAAAATATGGCCTGCGCAGAAGTGATCAATAGGGGTATGACCTGGAAGGGTACACCTTCCTCCTCGTCTCCCCCTTCTCTGTCTGCTTCTTGGCCCCCATGATGTTTTCTCCCTTGCACCTCTCTGCCTTGGAGCTGGCCAACTATGGGCTAACCTGTGAATAAAATAAATTTCTTCCTTAAGGTGGCAGTGTCAGGGACTTTGTCTCAGTGAAGAGAAGGTAACTAAGGGAGACAAAGACAAGTGAGAAGGATCCATGGCACCAGAAACTCTTCTAAGCATACTTCAATTCTCAAAAACAGTCAGCCTCCAATAACCAGCAGCATCTGAGAAGTCCTCCAAATAACTAGCGTTGATTATTGGCAAAGGCAGGCTTTACATAGCTACCAGGACAACCTCCTACATATAGGAGGTAGGCTTCTTCCAAAGAGATAAACCACAGAAAACATGCAAATAACTCAAAAGGTCTTTCTTTATTGGTGATGACCAATCACCTGCAACTCTTCACTATGCACGTCTCAATGAGGTTAAACAACTAAAGCAAGGTTTCCCTTCTAAATGAGAAAACCCTGCCCTCCTGAGACAGCCCCAAATTGGGGCTCCTTGACAGTGCTCATTTCTGTCCCTCTGTATATGGAAGACCAGTAAACCAGTTCCAATAACTGAAGGGGAGAGGATAATCCACAAGAAGACCCAATTTTAAAAATATATATTCAACTGAGACCAATTTTAAGAAATAAAGTTCTAATCGTTCTAAGTGATGAAGCAGTTCATGACAGAAATTGCAATTACTAAAGAAATGATTGGTTCTGCAACAGCAATTTTAGTGACATTTATAACATACAAGAAATCATGAAGCTTAATTATTTGAATTTACTGAGGCTACAGATGCCATGTTGAAATCTAATTAAATAGATCCACTGGAACTGGCCGGCTGAAGAAATGGCAGAGTTGCTGAACCGTGCATTGGTTTTTAAAAGCAGTTCGTGAACAGCGTCCAAATAGGCAGTGAGTAATGATCTATCTTTCTTCCTCAACTGTCATTTGGGGGGGAAAGAGACATTTTGATATTGATCTTCAGTCCTTCACAATAGAATTTACTTCAACTCCTAAAACACATCTCCCATTCCAATGATCTCCAATAGATCTCCAGGAGAGACAGAAACTCTTCCACTATTTATCTTTCAGATCTTGTACCCAAAGTACATCAGATCTCAAGAAAGCACATGTGGTCCTTAAGTGGTTGAGAAAAAAGTCCTTTCTCAATTTCTTAAGAAGGTTAATTGATACATATTAACAGTCTACCATTGTGTAATTCCTGCCCCATTAATGAATTGTTGGTCTGAACATTGAGTATTCCATGAAGCTGATTTTTTTTTTATTTTAGGGAAGGGTCTACAGAGTGTCTAGGGCCTCACTACTAGACTGGACCCATAATGATCTGCCTGTTTACAGCCTCCTAAGAGCTAGGATTACAGGCTTACAGGCCTGCACCACCCACGCCCAGGCTCAATTGCTGTCTCAGCGGGCCCTGAGGACTGGGCCAGCACAGCAGGCCCTAAGGATCAAATCCCGGGCTGTGTACCTGCTTGCAGGAGCTTTAATCTGCTGGACTATTTGGTCGGCACCCATAAAGACAAGATTTTTCATTTAAAACCATAGAAGAGCCATAAAAGCACAAAGAAAAAAATAAGGTTGCCAACTCATGAGCCATATATAACCATAATTTACACTGTGTAAATCTCTATCCTTTCTGTATAGTTTCTAAGTTCCATATTTTTATCACAATGTGTACATGTTATCTACAAACTCTTAGAGCTTATTTCATTAAACACTAAATTATATTAAATATATTTAACATGATTTTATTAAACAATTCCCTATTGCTTGATTCATAGCTTGCTCCCAATTTTTAAACTTTCACCAATAAAATGACTCATAATCCATGTAAGTAAAACCTGGGGCTGGCAATCTGATTAATTCCTTAACAGGGATTCTCAGAAAGCAACTCTTGGGACAATGTTCATTGACTTTTTAGGGTTCCTAATAAGATCTGCCAAATTGCTTTAACTAAAAGTTATACCAATCTACATTTCTACCAACAGAGTAATGAATAGCCCAAATTGAAAATTGCTTTATTTTTCCAACAACATTATTAAACTTTCAGTGAATGCCTTACCACTTGTTTTCTGTTTCTTGTTGGATATATTTTGATCCATTTTCTGTCTCCTATTATTTCCACATATATATTCATTTTCATAGGATTATTAAGGGTTCTTTGGAAACATAACAAACATATGTAGGTCACCAAATAAAATTTATTTCTTAAGAAATATTAAAAGGTTCAAAACTATTTTACAATGGTTGACTCTATTTGTCTGTTATTTACATTCTTTGCCAATTTTTCCACCAGGATTTTAGAGTTGTTCCTATTTAGTCATTAACAAAAGTAGTCTGTTATTATGTATGTTTCTCTGAGATTTTTATCAGTGCCTTATTTTTAATGTTTTAGGAAGCTTTAGATTTCCAAAAATGTTACTTTTATGAGAAGCAATGAGTCATTTTCCTGCTCTGACATCTTGCTTCTGTTGACTTCCCTAAGATCAGAGTTGGGTATGACACTTCCAATGTTTTATTTTTTATGACTGCAATTTTTGCATCCAGTCAGAACAAATTATGCCTTTAGATCCAACCACAATTTATTTTGGTATGCTGAGTAAAGACTATAAAATATTTTTCCAAGTAACTACTCTAGAATAAATTAACTAATTATTCTTTTACCATCATCATTCACTAAGCTCTCATTTGTGCCAGGCTGTGTTTCTGGACCACTCTGTCCCATGCATGGGTAGGTGTTCCTGCATTGACAGCCACAGGGTCTTAATTAGAATCATTTGAGTACATCTTAAATCTAGAAATGCAAATCTCCTCTGCTTATATATTATTTTCAATTTTTTCTTGGCAATTCCAGCCAGTTTTTCTTCAACTGTCTCAGAACAATTTGACACATTTCAGAAAAGAAGAAAGAAAGAAAACTCCAGCTGAGATGTGGATTAGAACTGGGTGAAATGATGCTTTGGAGAGAACAACTTTATCACACTGAGAAAAGCTGACAGCACACATCTCCATGTATTCAAGACATCTTTTATGTCAGTCAGTAAATTTTTGTGATTTTCTTCATATGGTTTCTGCAACATTTCTTGTTATGTTATTCCTGTATTATATATTTTCATTTCCAAGGAAACTGTCCCATGCAATGAAGGTCTGAGATTGTATGCCTATATTTCAATACCATATGATGAAAGATGTGCTCATCTCTCCAGGATCTAAAGGAAAGGGCTCAA
>PVKA01044707.1:0-15994 GCA_004027165.1 Ctenomys sociabilis | reverse complement strand
ACCAAGCAGGATGGGCTGGCGAGATAGCACAGCGGACAAAACGCCTGTTTAGGCAAGCGCAGGGACTGGGATTAGACTCCAAGCACCACAGGCAGCACCGAGCGGGCCACCAAGTTCAGGCACAGTGGTGCATGCCTGGAATCGCAGTGCTGGGGAGGCTGAAAACAGGAGGATCTCTATGTTTCTGAGTGGCAAAGTGAGACTCTGTATCAAATACAAGTACCAAAAATAAATAAATAAATAAACACAAACCACATCTTTCATCAAACTTTGTGTATCTTCACACATATAAGTTGAGTTATGGATCATAGAAAGAAGGTGGCCTTAGACTTCTCAGCAAAACGTACTCAAAGTCCCTCCAGAGGGCTTGTGCTCTTTGCCCAGCTTATAAACTGCCACCAGTTCATTCATCAGGATGGAAAAATCATAAAGATACCAGATTTTATCTCCTCCTTTTGCTGAATTTGATGGCTTGGGAAAGAGACTAACCAGGTTAAAGGACATATGTGGGAACATTTTCTTTCTGCTCCTTATGTGACTTGTTTTGTGGCCCTTTCTTTCAAAATGTCTAAAATTAAGACACAATACTAATAAAAATAATCCTCTGGTGGGTTTGGCTGCAGGAGAAAGGTAGGCTGTGCTTCTATCATGGAAGGTCTTTATAAGGAGAATCACAACTTTCATCCCAAGTACCTTGTGATGTGGGAAAAAAGATAGATGCCAAATTAAAAATACTATTCCTAAATTGCCCTGCTTCATGTATTTTAGAGATAAAGAACTGTAGCAGCAGTGGTGCTTAGGATTGGTTATTGGTCACTGGTCCCTGGTCACTAATGCAGGAAATTCTTAATTACCCAGGTTTTCTGGATACCCCATCAAGGACCAAATGATTGTAACCTGAAGATACCCTACCCTTCACCAGGATGGCAGTAGTCATCCACTTTTAGAGCTAAAGACATTTGGGTGAAACCACAATAAGGGACCAAGGGAAATTGGTCACATGATCATTTGTTCTGTGAGCTGGTTTGGACACAGATGCTTAAATGAAGAGGTAACTTCACCACTCTCTTTTATATCCAAGGTCAGTACACTTTGTGTACCAAAATCAACCTCTTGCCTGATTTTTCTTTTGTTTTGTAAATAAAGTCTCCCATCCAGGTACTAACCAGGCCTGACCCTGCTTAGCTTCTGAGATCAGATGAGATGGGGTGTATTCAGGGTGATATATGAACATAGACTAATTTTGTAAATAAAGTTTATAGTTGTTCCCTCCTCATTTCACAATGGTCCCCTCACTTGTTAAATAAGCATCCACAGCCCAACAGAAAATCTGTTCTACTGGCCACCGTCCTGATAAAGAAATTTATGATACAGAGCAATCATTGCAAATTACCAGCATTCAGGCCAATTCTGGCCCCCTACTTGTTTTGGACAATAAAGTTTTATTGGAACACAACAGCACCCACTTTTCTATGCACTGTCTGTGGGTGATTTCCAGGTATAGTGGCAGAGTTGAACAGTTCTAGCAGGGGCTCATAAAAGCAGAACTGTCTATTATCTCGCCCTATGTGACATGAGTGGGAATTTGGAAATATTTGTGCCCAAGAAGGTTGAGAGAGGATCAAGCCATTGCCAATGGGTGGAAGTAGATATCTGTTCTCAGACTCTGATGAATTTTGAGATTAATAAAGTATTGGGCCAAGACACCCAGAAAGACATCATGGTCATCTTAAGCAATGATCTTAATGTGAAATTAACAGGGCTTATATTTTGGGTAGTATCTAATTTTTAAGTTTATTTTGATTTAAGGTTTTAAGACTTGAAAGAATAAGGAATTTAGAGCAGCATATGATTGTTATCTAAAATGTTCCCCCATAACCTCATTGCATTGAAAGCTTGCCAGCTGATGGGTTTTTTAACTGCATAGATTATGAAGTCCCTAAATTCATCAGGAACATACTGATGCACCCTAACTTGATGAGTTTATTGATAGGTGAAGAGAATGGAATACGAGGCCTCATGGAGGGAATGGGTCAGAGGGCTGTGACTTCCGGAACTCGATCATGTCTCTGGTGCCTCCATTTCTGGCTTTTCCCTTTTCTTTCTGCCCATCGGCTCTCACAAAGAGAGCTGTTTTCTTCTCCATGCCCTTTAACTATGATGTCTCTGCCCCATATCAATCAACCATGGAGCAAACCTCTGAGACTGTGAGTCTAAATAAACCTTTTCTTCCTTCAAGCTGGCTTTCTCTGTTATTTGGTTATAGGGATGAACTAGCATAGGAAGGATTTCCTACCTAGAAAGGTGTAACTTACATTTGATTGCACGAAGTCAAGTCAGCCCGGAGTTTGAGAGAAGTTTGCAAGAGGATCTGTACAATACCTGGGCTTGAAAACCTCTAGTGAAGCATCTCTCTGCTCAGACTTTAGGCCTGGACTTACCCCAAGATTTTCACTATTCTCATGCATATTCTTCAACCAGGGCCCGCAAAACTTTTGGTTTAAAGAGAAGATGATAAATATTTTACATCTCCTGTAGCATCCACTCATCTCTGCTACTGTGGCACCAAAGCTACCACGCACAAGGTATGCATGACTGGACACGTCTATGTCCCTTAAGATTGTATTAATGGAGCCTGAATTTAAATTTCATGTAACTTTCATGTGCTACAAGATATTCTTCCCCTTTTACTGAATTTCAGTCATTGAAACATGTGAAAATGATTCTTAGCTCATGTAACATATAATAAAAAAAATCAGGAAACTAGATTTAACCCTTGGCCCATAGTTAACTGAGCTCTACTCTTTGGTCATAGCCAATATATCTTTCTAAACAATAAACTGAACCAGGCTTGATGGGTACAAACTGACAGCTTCAGCACTCAAAATGCTGAAGCAAGAGGATAACTGTGAATTTGAGGCCAGCCTGGACTGTACAGTGGGTCTATGCCACTCTCCTTGGTCCTGAATTTCTTACAGGGTTAAACCCTTGCACTAGGCATGGTGTCCAGTCCTTCAGAATATTTTCCCACCAGTTTTCTTCCATTGCCCTCCATGCAATTTATGCTCTGAACAAAGTGAAATTTATTGTTCTATCATTCTGTTGTTATTTGTAGACCATCTTGCCTGCTTCAAGCCATCTTGTCCACCCAGAATTTCCTGCCCTTATTCTTCATGGGGCAAAGCTTTGGGGCATCATTTCCAGCTCTAGCCCTTCATCCTGGTCTCTCTCTAACCCTCCTCCTGTTCTTGTTCCTATCCAACTAGGTGCATGCTTCTCCACCATCACATAGCTTTCAGTACCTCAACTACGGACAACACTTCCAATTCTTTACCTTACTGCTTTATTACCTTGATCACCTAAGCTTTTTGAGAGCAGTAATTATGGCAACTTGTCTCTACATCCCTAACGTCCGCTGTGGTATACTAACACCAGTGAGATGCCCAACAGGAATTTGCTTGGTGAATGCTCCAGCAATTAGTAATAGAGGTAATATATTCCATTTGTTCAGCACTCTCCCAGCTCCAGCCACTGTACTAATTGCTTTGTGTACATGAGCTGGGTTAATATATCAGGTTTAATGTGTTTTCCCCTCCCACTCATTTTTATTTTTTTAAATTAGAATATAATCTCTTAATTTCACCATAAAGGTACTATCCATTCAATAGTGGCATTTTAGACATCTGAGATAAGCTTCTGTGAAAAAGATCTTTAAAGCACACTGATAGTCTCATAATTAAGACAATCCCACCTACTTATCCCATAGTACCCCTGGGCTCTACATGGAAGAAAAGCCCACTGAATACTTATTAAGGAAAAAATAAACATAAAGCATTGGAATGCTAGAAGAATTCTGCTTAATCTTTTTCACTGAGCAAAATTAAGGATATGACCTGCCCTCATGAAGTTACTAGGACATAAAAGAGACCCAAGAGGCACCCAAAAGGGTCCCAGGGAGCTGACTGTGCATTCTCTTGGCTGAGGCGAGGGGATGGTCCCCTTTGGCAGTGGATCCTTTCCAACTCTTGAGAGTCCCTAATGACTCTGCAGCAGCTTCTGTCCTGGGGATCATTAGCAATGCCTACGCCAAGCTGTGCAGCACCGATGCATCAGACAGAATATACAGAATTTGCAATAAATCGAGAAGTTCCACCCCTTCCAAAGTGAAAAGGTATCTCCTTCAAGTTGTTCAAAGCAAATCTAGTATCCTGGGAAATGTGTTTAAAGGGGCTAAAATGAAACACAGAAGAGGCCCTTGCTAGTTTCTGCACCTCTGCACCTCACTCTTGTTTTGCTTTGCCCCAGTTGGGGCAGAAAGGTCTTTATGGGAAAATACCTTACAGACACAAAGCAGGAGAGCAAGGACCTGAGTTTGATCCCGGGTACTGCATGCCTGTAATCTCATCGCTGGGGAGGCCAAGACAGGAGGATCACTATGAGTTCCAACAGCATAGCAAGGCTCTGTATCAAAACAATAAAAATATAAATATAAACAAATAAATAAAAGTACTGGGCAGTGCTACCTTTTCTAGCTACTTGTTCCAAAGTTACTTTCCAGAAATATCTACTGGAATCTTTCTGATTCGGTGGCATGAAATGTGCTAGAATCTGGGGCAATCACAGAGCAGACTCAGGAAATCATTTCCCTTTGCACTGCCCAGGCAGGAATCCACCCTCAGTGGAGAGGTTCAGCTCATAGACAAGTGGCTGAACTCAGCGGAGATACCAGCACAGAGCACCACCCACTGAAAAGGCAAACGCAAAGTTAAAGCAGCTCCTGGAGGGAACAGCTGCAGAGGTGACAGAGAAAGTGGGCAGAGACCAAGTTTTTATTGCCTTTTTTTTTCTTTTTAAAATTTTTTGGCACAACCGGGGATTGAACTCAGAACCTTGCTCTTGCTAGGGAAGCACTTATTCTACTGAGCCATCTCCCCAAAGCCCCCTCTTTTTTGTTGAAGTCTATTTAACTGTTTTTCTTTGGTACTGAGGCCCCAACCCAGGGCCTCAGCTTGTTGGGCAAGTGTTCTGCTGCTGAGCTAATTCTCTAGCCCCAACATTTTAAAAAAATTTCCTAAGAACATGAAAGCAAAACTTACAATAACTTGCAAAACAGAGTGGATTTTTTTCCTGTGAGATTTATATTGTTTAAACAGAAGACTTATTTATTCAAATTTAAAGGGAAAATTTTTTTGTCAAGTATTGATCTATTTTTTGTCTCTACAACTTGATTTATCCAAAGTGTCACATATAGGGATCTATTGTGTCACTTTTTTGGTTCACTTCTTTCTTTTTTTGTGTGTGTATTTTTAAAATTAATTTTATGGAGAAACAACAGTGAAACAGTTTCAAAACAGGTTAATGGGAAGTTATATAATTAATACATTGTGTATTGTTGTCCTCATAGTAATTATTCATAGTACAAGATGCAGACATGATACCCTGTCCAAACACTTTTAGTACAAATCTTTTTTCTCATTGAATTAAGAGAAAGTAGCTGTATATTTATCCTACTTTGTATATACAGATACAATATGGTCCTTCATTTATTTTTTGTTTAGTTTTGTCTGGTTCATTTCATCTGGCATAATGCATTTCATGGCCATCTATGTTGTGTCTACCAATAGTTAATTCTTTTTTATTGTCGTGTTGTGTCTTATCATACAGATGATCCCATACTGCACCAATTCACTGTTTAAAGAAGATTGATATTGTCTTTAGTTTGGTGTGACTATAAAAAAAGATTTTCAGGAAACATGAGTTTTATTTTGTCTTGAGTAATAACCAGGAATAGCTTTGTTGAGTCTTATATTAAGTACATATTAACTTTTATAATAGACCTCTTAATAGTTCTCTAACATGAATGTACAATTTTCAGGAGTTGATTGCTTTCAAAAAGTTGTGAATGAAATTAATATTTATGAAAAGCCTCTAGCAAGGATATGATAAAGGGAAAGAAAGCAAAACTATGGAATAGAGTGGATACAGGTGTATCCTAAAATTAACAGAACAAAAGGAGGGTTAGGGTCCACCTCTGTCACTAAGGCAGGAGCTCGGGGGGGGAACCTTGGAGCTCATGACAGAGGAAGAGGGGGTCATTTCTGCCTCTGAAGCAGATACAGAAGAGGTCGAAATTGAGGGAGATCAGAGAAGATTTAGTACAGTCTTAGCCAAAAGTGGAGAAACGAGGGCTGAGGAGATAGCTTGGCAGACTAAGTGCAAAGACCTGGGTTCGATCCCCAGTACCACATGCCATGCTGGCCGCACAATCCCAGGTTGGTGGCACACACCTGTCCTCCCAGTGCTGAGGAGGCTGAGACAGGAGGGTCACTACAACTCTGAACTGCACAGTGAGACCCTGGCCCAAATAAATGCTTCCTGGAGAAACACATTGGTGAGAAGAATATGGAGAAGCCTTCAGGCAGCGGTGCACTGGTGACCAGTGGTGCCAAACTGCTTGATTGAAGAAAATGAACTGATGATATCAATCTGAGTAACTGAAACGTTGGCTAATTGGTCTCAAGTGAGAAAGTGTGGAACATGGGCAGAAGGGAAATGGGAGATTTCTTCTATTAGGAAGCTTCCAACATACCTCATGTCTGGGTCTGTGCTCAGCAAATGACATCCTTCGCTGCCAGCTGCTCCTCTGGGTAAGCTGTGGCAGTGCTGATCAGGGGTATCCCAGGCTGGGAGCCAGGGGTTGTTCTTTCCTGCACAGCCCCAGCAGTTTCGGTCACCCCAGGAGTGCTTCTTCGTGATGATGGCACCTCCCTTCCATCTGGAACTTTCCAACACGCTGGACCTCTTCCTGAAGACAGCAGTACCAGCAGCAGCACAGAGCTCTTCTGCAGAGGTTGGGGGCCTGGCTTCTGGGCTTCTTCTTCGGGTCTACATCTTTTTTTTTTTTTTTCAGTGCAGGGTGCACAGGGTCTCACTACGTATATTGGACTCATAGAGATCCTCCTGTTTTCAGCCTCCCAGGGGCTGGGATTACAGGAGTGCGCCACACTCAGTCTCATTTGTCCTCTCAGTGCACCGTGGGTGCAGGGCTGGCACACTCTGTGGGCCCAGGAATTGAACCCCAGTCCCTGAGCCTGCCTGAGCAGGTGCTTTTGTCCACAGAGCTATGTAGCCCACCCATGGCATCCTTTTTTTCAAAGATTCACATTTTCACTTGGTTCCTCCTTTTCCCAGGGCTGCTGCCTTCACATTATCTTCAAATCAGAGAATTCTTACTTTCCAGTTCCTTAATACCCAGCAACGCCTTTTAAATATTCAACTCTCTCTCTTTCCAAATAAGTTGTTTGGATTTTTTTTCCCTCTCAAATGGGCCCTGACTGATACAGAAATTATTGACCCAGAAATATCTATGAGGCGAAAGAACAATAGCAACAAAAATATTTGAACAAGTAAATGGGAAGGATAGAGAACTAGCAGGCTCGAATTAGCCCTTGGGAATGAAGACTTCAGAGGTAGTGACAGTGCGGGAGGTGCTTTGGTCCAACTGGGTGGTTGAGACAGAGTGCACAGGAAGGCTATTCAGACAAAGAGATTAACTAGGCATGGTGGTGCTGGCCTGTCATCCCAGTACTCAAGTTAGTTCCCCCGCTCCCCTCCCTTTTTTTTCTAAAAAAAAAAAAAAGAATAAGTTAGAGCCTAGCCTGGGCAATTGAGGGACTTAGCATCACCTTATTTCAAATTGAAAAAAATAAAAAGATTGAAGATGTATCTCAAGGTCAAGGCCCTAAATATTGAAAATCGCACATGTGAGGTACATTGTTTAGGCTGACTGCCCAGCCCTGGGGTGCGGCCTCCGTGTTGGAAAGGGTAAATGTGGATGAGGAAAGGACAGTTGAAAGAAGGGAAGAGATATAGGGAGGTGTGTGTGCACAAGAGTTTGGGTAATTATATTGTCGACTTCTGCTGGTCTTTTGAAAGGAGTAGTTAGTACTTAAAAAAATTTGCTTGCTTTATTTTAGGGATGTTCTACAGAGTGTTCAGGGTCTTACCACTAGATAGGGCTTGTAGTGATCCACCTCTTTACAGCCTCTCAAGAGCTAGGACTGCAGGTGCGCGCCACCATGCCCAGTCTCAATTGGGGTCTCAGCCATCCTGGGGGCGGGGCCAGCATGGCAGGCCCAGGGATCGAACCCCCAGCCCCTGTGCCTGATTTTAGGCCCTTTAATCTGCTGAGTTATTTGGCCAGCCCTAAAAAATTTTTTAACCCTGATTTTTTCCCCTCTTTTGAATTTTTCAGAAGTTCTTCGTTATTTATTTATTTTCTTTAATGGAATCTTGGGGCTGGCAAGATAGCTCAGCAGTCTAAAGTGCTGGCTAACGCAAGAGCGGGGACTGCTATTCGATTCCCAGCAACACATGCTGCAATAGTCCCGCCCTCCCCCAAGGGTGGGTGGGTTGACCGGCTGGGCTGGCCACAAAAAAATAAAAAGAAAAAGAGAAAAAAGGAATCTCATGCGTTTATATCTGGTAATCTGAGCAAGTAATCTGAAGATAATGTTATGTAACATTATATATTACATAATACAGCAACCATTGTTGAATTCCTATTGCTTTGCTTAGTGAAATCTTGTATTGTCTTTAATGCTGCCTTTTTTTTTCTATCACCATTTCATATTCTTTAAAAATAAAGAAAAGGAAGGGAAAATATGTACAAGAACTAAAGGAGAAGCAAGATGTCGTTGGATGAAAGCAATAGGATGAAGACAGGTGCTGAGACAGCTCTGTAATCCCAGCCTCTGGGGGACTGCGGCAAGAGACTGTGTCTCAAAGCGAAAACATAAAAATGTCTCAGGATGTAGACCTGCGCTCAGTTCCCAATATGGAAAAAAAAAAAAAGTGATAAATTGGGAAAAGGTGTGCAAGCTGAGCAGCTTAAACTTCAGCAGAATCGCTTTTGGTTCTCTTCTGTCCTAGAAAAAAGAAAAAAAAAAAAAAAAGATTGGAATGGAAAAACAACCTCCAAGTACGGGTGAAGCAGCCATGGCCACAGTAGCCGTGCCTGTCCACTCCCCTCAGTGCACAGGTAGGGAAAAATACATTGCTTTTCCTTGGGATACTACAAAAGATGTGACATCCTCAGGGGCCTGCCAAGTTAGGACAAAGGGGTATTTGTTGATCAAATGCAAAATGAGAAAGCAGTTGCTATGAATTTGGCCCACTCTTTAAAAGGAATTTTTTTTTTTTTTTTGGGTGGAACCAGGTATTAAGCTTAGCCCTGTGCTTGCCAGGGAAGTGATTATTCTACTGAGCTATCTCCCAAGCCTTTTTAAAAGAAATTTGTATGTTGTTAATCGTAGGAATACATATATACTTGTAAAATTTATGTCCAGGACACGTAAACTTTTCATGCTGCATAGAATCCCTGGTATATAAATGTATTCTTTGCAGTGGACTTAAGGGACATCAGCAGACACAATTTGCAGAGGCAGGTGGATCCGGAAGACTCTTCCATCTCTGACATTCTGAAGTAGTAAAGTGCTCGAGGGGGTTCTCTGGGAGAACTACTAGCTCTTTTTATGTCGCTGTAGATCCATACTTTTAAAACAGCAGTGGGATGTGGGCTGAGCAGGGATGCATCTTGATTCTGTGTGTAGCTTACCAGGACCCTGGATCAGTAAGGCTGTCGCCATAAAAGTGCATGAGATTTTGTTGGACCAAACAAAATAGAGATGGCCCTACCTGCGACCCACTCTCACTGCTTCCCGGCTGCCTGCGGCTTGGAGGCCAGAATTCCATGTTGGAGTGAGTGAGCAGAGGGCTGTGGTTAGGGCAGGCACTGTGGAAATAATGAACCTCCCTAAGATGTGGTCACCAAGGCAGGTTAGTGGGAAAATAAAAGTGATGCGTGAACTTCCGCATCCGAAGTTTGCAAAACAGGTCACTAAATAAATGTTCATCTCCTAAATTATGCTTCTGTATTTACATAAGCCCAAGTAGCAAGTTATTGCCAAAGGGGAAAATGGTGGTAATAGTCTTTCTTTGTTTCACTTATTTGTAAAATTAACTGTGGATAGTGGGTCTCTACTGAGCATCCTTATAAACAACTATTATTTGATGAGGTTGCATGTATGAGAAATGACTGGCAAGAAAAGGTATTGTTTGAAAAATTCCCTTCTTAAAAATAATCTGTAGTGACAGCTCGCCAGCTGAACAGAAATGCAGTATACCCACATGACGATGTTTTAACGTTTTGTTGAAACACATCTAAAGGTTTAGACAAATGAAAACATACCACAATCCTGAAGAAAGCCCTCATATAGTAATTCCCATTATTCCTAATCTTATTCCCAAAAGGATTTCTTTGGTTCTTAACAATAACTTTCTAACTCATTTAGAAAAATGTCATGCCAGAAACAGAAAACAAAATTTTAAAGTGAAAAGATAATAGGAATTCAATAATGGGCCAGCAAGAGAGCTCAGCGGACTAAAGCACCTGCTTAGGCAAGCGCAGGGACTGGGGTTCCATCCCTGGCACCAGCCATGCCTCCGGGGCAAGCTGAGTTGGCCAGAGTCCGGTTGTAGTGGTGCACACCTATAATCCCAGTTCTGGGAAGGCTAAAAAGCAGGAAGGTCTCCATGAGTCCGAGCTGCAGAGTGGCACCCTGCAACAACCAAATACACTTTAAAAAAATTGAAGAGCTATCACTATACAGTATGAAACTATAGTTAATTATTTATTTATTTATTTAATGTATTTGGTTCAAGACCTAACTATGCAGCTCAAGCTGCATAGTTCAAACAATCCTCCTGCTACCCTCAAAGCACTGGGATTACACATGTGCACCACCATGCCCAGTTTCAGGCACAGCATGCAATACAGGGGACTGAACCCAGGTCCTTACGCTTGTGAGGCAGGTGCTTAGACCACTGAGCTATCTTTCCAGCCCAAAGCTGTAGTCTCTTAAGCAGCAAAATGATGGTACAACAATACACAGTTCAACAGAACATCTTTCTTTACCTAGAAACAGATAAAATAAAATTATATAAAAATGTAGAATACGATACAAGTGGCCTTTTACATTTATAATAGCAATGATCTAGAGTTTATTACCGAACCACCAGGAAAAAACAATATTTGAGTCATAGTTGAATACATAAAGCACACATCTTTCTTACTAATCCACAAAAGTTATCCAAAGATAACGAAAATAGTTGAACACAAGTGCCTGCCTGGCAAGCACAAGGTCCTGAGTTTGGTTTCTAGTATAAAAAATTATAAAATGCAAATATATATGTATATTTTGAGACAGGGTCTCTCTATGCAGTTCAGGCTGGCCCTAAGCTCACTTTGTAGCCCAGGTTCATCTCGAACTCAGAACTATCCTCCTGCCTCAGCCTCCTCAGTGCTGAGATTACAGGTGTGCATCACTATGCCACACAATATCTTTATCTGGCAAACAATCCTACAAATAAATGTAGAAGATGAACATCTCCCTAAAGTATCAATATACTAAGAGAAAATATTTATGCATCAAGATATATAAATAATCAAATATAAAACTCAGGTCTGTCAGCATGTTCTATGCATCACGTTACTTAATTGTATCATTAATGGTTATGATGAGATTTTTAAGTACTCTGAATTCTCTGAGTTACATTATAAATTGTCTACCTCCACCACTGTCTTGGCTACTTTTCTCTCATTGCTGGGACAAAATAACTGACACCCAAAATTAAGGAAGATATATTTAGCTCACGGTTAGTGGAGGTTTCAGTCCATACTCCGCTGGCTCCCAGGCAGAGTGGCACGTGGCAGAGGGCAGCAGCTCATGGTGGCGGAAAACAGCAAAGAGCAAGGGAGGAGCAGGGGTTGTGGTGGCCAGCAGGCCTCTCTCCCTTACATTGCGTTCAGGTTACCCATCCAAGGTGGGTGCCACGCTCATGCCCATAATCCCAGCATTGGGCCGCGAATTAATCACAAACTGTAGAAGCCCACCCCATGACAGCATGAGGCTTTGGGTGAACAACTAGACACAAACCATAACAACTGCCCATCTCTACATTCTCCCCTTCTCAGACATGGCAGCTCAGCAAGCAGGCACAGCAGGGACAGCTGGAAACCTGGTCCAGGCAGGCAGCAGGATCCAGGAGACAAGGCTGGCAAGCAATCCTTTGCCTTGGTATCCAGGCCACGCTCTATAGACATCACTCAGGCAGATACCATAGGAGAAAGGCTAATCCAGCAGGGCTGCAGTGTGTCCATGTAACAGGAACCCAAGTGGTGCTTGTCTCAGTCTGTGTTTTACTGAAGAAGCAGACATAGCAGTACAAGACATACACATGTATATGGATTTACCAGATGGGCTTAAAACGATCACCCACAGAGTCAAGTGAGGAAGTGTGCAGAGGGCGTCCACACACTGGAGATGCAGGCCAAGGTCAGGAGCTCACCACAGTGTGCTGGGAAAGTTGATACCAGGAGGCTGATGCATCTGCAGTGGAAGGCTGAGGAGTCCATGCTGCAAAGCTGAAGGGTCTGCCCTGGAAACCAAGTGATATTCAAGGTGAAGTGAAGCCTGGGGCTCCTCTGGAGAAACAGAAGCAGATCTGTCTGTCCTCATTTCCTGTTTATACTGCTCAGGTGATGAGCTGCCCTACAGTGTGGAATCGCTGGGCTGGCTTAGTTAGACTTCTCACGCTGACACGATCACTCAGCCATCACAGTGCCTGCATCTGAAGCTTGACTGCAGAGGACAGTTTCAGGTAGCCAGTGCAATGATGCAAGATGTGAGAGTCCGGGCACTTGGGTGGTTCGAGGGAAGTGCCCGGACTGTCCTCCCCCCACATGGCAACACACAGGCTATGCTACAGATACTGAAGCTTCTCAGCCTGACGTCCAGTTCAGTGCCTATGGAACCAATAGATTCCAGTCTTTATTTCTACCAAGTAATGGGGATTAATCTCGGTTTTCTTTCTTTTTTTTTTCTTCTAATGTATTTAGTACAGGGTCTACAGGGTCTCACTACCCAGATCAAACTCAGAGTGTTCCTCCTGTTTTCAGCCTCCCAAGTGCCCAGTCTCAGTCACCTACTCTGCATCCTGGGGGCAGGGACAGCACAACCCATTGGCGACTGAACCCTGGTCCCTGCGTCTGCCTAAGCAGGTACTTTAATCCGCTGAGCTATCTAGCCAGCCCTCCAGCTTGCTTCCTTGAGCTAGATAGTTTGTATATTATGTGTTGGTCCTTGGTTCCTGGTTCAATATCCTAAGCAAGTCCCTTTGGTTTAGATTCTTCAAGTTATAAATGAAAGGAAACAAAAACATTGACTAAGACAAAAAGAGAATTTTGCATATGCAGCTTAAAGTCCCGAAGATCTACTCGGGAAGGGCCTCCTGGGAAGCCTGGGATGACATCGCCAGAAGTCTGTATCTCAATCAGATCTCCGATTTCCACGCTGCAGGCTCGATCCTCGTTTCCACCACTTGGTAGCAAGACAGGTGCTCGCCTTTCTGAGGTCAGTCTGTGCCAGGCACATGCACAGCAGCCAGGAGGACAAGCTTCTTCACAGCAGTCATAACAAATGTTCCAGTGACCATTCTGTCTTGTACTGGGTCCTGGGCCCATTTTGGAACCAATCATAACTGCCACAAACACAGCTTCTCATGGCCAGGTCAGGGCATGCATCCTCCCATCAAGAAAGAATCCCATTCAATCCACAATGAGTAAGCAATGGACAAGCAAAGGGCAAATTTCCAGTGGATCTCAGAGAACTACTATTATTTTAAAATTTTCTTTTTACGTATTTGGTACAAGGTTTCACTATGCAGCTCGAATTTGTAATGATCCTCCTGTTTTCAGCCTCTGCAGTGCTGGGATTACAGGCCTGTGCCACTGTGCCCTGACTCATGACCAGCTCTGCACTCCCAGAGGCAGGGCCAGCACAGCATGTGGGGAGAACTATTATTATAAGAAGAATGAAAACTAGTGAAAAGTCCCCAGAGACTTTAGAGGCTCCTATGTATCCCAATATTGCCGATCTTCTCCTCTTATTTGTATTTTCTTTTTGTTGAACCCATGCCTCAATGTGCTAGGCTCTGAAAAGCTCTGTCTCTCTGTTCATGCTGAAATGTGCCTGCTCTTGGAGTCTGTTATGCTTTGTGTCTAGATGCCCCCCCCCAAAGCCTCATGCAGTCTCAGGGTGGCTTCTACAGTTTGTGATTAATTCATGATCCAATGCTGGGACCATGGGTGCAAGTGCTACACACACCCTGGGGCAGAGAGCCTGAAAACAATGCAAGGAAGACAGAGAGGCTTGCTAGCTGCTCCTACTAGGCTCTTGCTTTTTGCTGTTTGCCACCACCATGAACTGCTGCCATGTGCCACTCGGCCTTGGAGCCAGCTGAGTACGGACCGAAACCTTCACAAACTGAACTAAACCTTTCCTTCCTTCATTCTGGGTGTTGGCTATTTTGTCCCAGCAATGAGAGAAAAGTAACCAAGACAGGATGTCATGACCAGAAGGAGGCCCTTTTGATCCATACACATCCTTGTCTTTATCAGCAAGAAGAGTTTGGAGAAGTTGACTATCATGAGTAATAACTGTGATTCACATAAGTATTATATATATATATATATATATATATATATATATATATATATATATATATATATAATGTGTTCTATGCATTGGAACTGAACAAAGAGCAGAGAATCAAAGAGAAAAGGGGAATCAGTTCTTATGCTACATGGAATGGGATTATGGGTGTGAATGCTATGGTTTGGATTGCTGTGTCTTACCTCTGTCAGCCAGCCTTTCTTCCTAAAACATGCCTGACTTGTTGCTCTGTCTCCATCAGTCCACTATTGAAATCCTTTTATGCATCATTCTTAAGTCTCTCAAGGAGTTCATCATTTTGCACCACTATGTTAAAAGTGTCCGGCATCTCTACAGGTACTTTAAACTAATTTGCCTCTTGGGTCTTGATCCATCTTTCTCATGGATATTATTCTCCAAACCAAAACATCAGCACTCTGGCTAGAATTGAATAAAAGTCCATCCATCAGCAACATGATATCAAAGTGGGCAGTGTTTGTCCCCCTGCCTCCCAAGCATTACAGGGCTCCTGAGGTGACCAAAAGATTGTGAGCAGGAGGAGGATGAATAAAAGGTGAGCTCAGGGCCCCAGGGGTGTGCTCTAGTCAGGAAGAAAGGCATGTTTGCAAGTGACTGTACGACAAGGAATAGTGTCCTGAATGCAGTACAGCAGCACAGACACGAGGTCATAGAAATGGGGCATTTTCTGGCTGTATGTGAGGCATCAGGGACAGGAGAACTGGAGAGATGCCTTTGGTAGCTTGGGCCTTTGAACTTTACCTTGCAGAAGGACCACTGTGCCTTGCAACTTATCCTAAAAGCCTCACTTCTTCTCATCTCTAAATCTGAGCCTCAGCCGGCTGACCCACGGAAGACACAAGATGGTCTCACAGTAGTATTCATTATCTGCTGCTGTGTAACAACTACCCCCCAAGCCGAGGGGCTGAAGACCACACAATTCTTTTCCCACAGTCATGCAGGTCAGTAGTTTGGAGCAGCTGAGTCGAGGGCACTGGCAAGGACTCAGGCAAAGTGTGGGCCAAGGCTGCAGACAGCAGCTGAAGTTGCCACGGAGAGCAGTGGATCTAGCGCTAGACTCACCACCCAGCTGCTGGCTGGAGGGCTCCACTCCTTGCTCCTAGCTGGCTGCCGGGCAGACTTGTGGCCAGAGACTCCTACCCTGTGGATCTAGGTGGTCCTATGAGTGTCTTCACACTATAATAGCTGGCTTCCCCTGGAGGAAACTATCCCAGAGAGAGAAGAAAGCCACTCCAATCTCTATGACCTCATCTTCCCAGTCACAGATGATTGCTTCTACTCTCTTCTCTTCATTAGAAGGGAATTGCTAAGCCCAGCCCAAGCTAAAGCAGAGGGATGTTCAACTCCACCTGTGGTAGAGATTAATAGCAAAGGTTTGGGGCTCAGTTTCAGACCACCACAGT
>PVKA01044706.1:0-15995 GCA_004027165.1 Ctenomys sociabilis | reverse complement strand
AAAAGACCAAAAAAAAAAAAAAAGAATCACATCTTATACTGATTCTCTTTTTCTTTTCTCCTTTTACTTATTTTCTTCTTCTTCTAGCTTTGGGTTTAGCTTGTTCAATTTTAGGATTTTTTTTTTTTTCCTTTTGAGACAAATTTCAGTATAGGGTGCAGACTGATCGTGAAAGCTGGGAGATCCTCCTGCCCCAGCCTCCCAGGTGCTGGAATAACAGGGAGGTACCGATGCGCCCCACTCACTGGTCGTTAGTTTCCACTTTGTGAGGTCTGCTCTAGACATCCAGTCTGGTTCAGGTGATCAGAGAAGGCAGGTTCTTAATTTCATTAGCAAGCAAGAGCCGAGATTTGTTCAGCTGCTGGTGTAGTGTGTGCTTAGGACCAGGGCGTTTACGTTTAGGTAACCTTAGCATGTACATAGGAATACAGTAACTCGGAAGAGCAAGCGCACCAGCAAGTAGGCGCACACGGCTGCTGCTCTGGGGCTGGGGCCTCTGCTGTCCCGCCCTGTGAGCAGGCTGTGCCTTTGGGGGGGGCAGCACCTACACAGCATGTTGCTCCACCACTCTGCAATCTGCCATCTGCCCGGTGGTGGGCAGAAGGGCACTGTCCTCACGCGCTGCTCCTACCGCTTGCTGTCCCTGCACCTATGCATGATTCCTTCTGCTGAGCCCAGGCCTCTCAGGGCACCAGATGTACCACAAGCAGGGGAAGGTGAGGGCTGCACCAGATACCATGCACCCCGCTCCACTGAGCACCAATGTGCTGCTGGTCACGTCTGTTTTCATTTCTACTCCCTGGACACCCAAATCAGCCTATGTAGAGTGGTGCAGGCCCATAACCCCAACACTCAGGAGGCTGAGGTGGGTGGGGCTGTGATCGCTGCAGCGCTGAGGCTGGCCTGAGCTGCATGATGAGAACCTGGCTCAAAAAACATAACCCTGCCAAGGGGGGCTAGGCAGCACAGCAGCACAGTGCCTACTTGTCAAGCACAAGGACCCGAGTTCAATTCCTGGAACCAAAAGCATAGAAACCCTGTCAACTGAGGGTCCCTAGGGCTCAAGATGAGCAAGGAGCCTCCCTTTCTCCCCTTTTAGCTTGCTTCCAGGCAGGTGCCCTCTACAGGCAGTCACAAGGACGATAGCCCCAGCCCCAGCCACGGGTCGGGACCCCACCCTCCTGAGCCAGCCAGCAGACGCCTCTGGGAAAGAGCCAGGCCTGGGCAGGCCCTGGCTGGGCTGGTACCTCCCAACGGACAGCTTGCTCCCTGCCCCAGGGCACACCCAGGGAGGTGACATGGTGGTAAATGTCTCTCAGGCAAGCCTTGGATACCTGGCAAAACAGCTCTCCAGCTGACGCCAACTTGGAAAATTCCAGGGAGAAGGAAATTTACCACAGGGTGGGGAGAGCTGAGGCTGGGCTGGGCACACCAGAGTTCCATGGAGGGGCCCCAGTACCACCCACGGGTGAGGCCTGGTCCCCAGGGGAGGCCCTGGCCCCAGCACAAAGGAGGGATGGCAGGCCCACCAGGAGGGAGTCCTTTAATAGAGATCGCACAGACAGGAGACACAATGGGCCCTGCCCTAGCAGAGGCGACGGCACCCTCCTGTCACCCAGGTGTGGGCACAGGCGGAGACAAGAGGTGCTTTAGAAAACACAGCTTACTAATTCTTCACTTCCACAGAAAAGGGGGACCAGGGAGAGCAGCCCACTGGAGAACCTGTACCTGGAGTGGAGTCCATGAGCCTGCCGTGCCAGAGCTCGGTCCCCTCCTTGCTGGCTGGGGCAAGGGGTAGAACCCAGGGCCTGGCAGCAGAGGACATGCGCTGGCTGAGCCCTGGTGGCTGGCACTCTCACTATGTACATCATTGTGCTTTAGAGCCCACGTGCACGCTGCTGGGCTGGCACAGGCGCTGGGCAGCCCTGTGGGCATGGGAGCTTCCTGGGAGACAGGGTGGGCAGGGAGCAGGCGGGGCAGGCAGGCCAGGGCCCAGCGTGAGGCTTCTGGCCAGGGCATGGGGGCCTGGAGAGGGCTGCCAGTGCTCCTCGGGTAGGGAGGCCGGCTGTGGTGACGTCTCTGGGCACATCCCCACAGGCTGGGGCTCACACGGGGTCAGTTGTTCTCAAAGAGGGAAAGCAGGTCGTCGTTGCTGTTGGTGGGGAGGTCGGGGGGGCCCAGGTAGGACAGCAGCTCGTCAGGGTTGGTGAGCTCCGGGAGAAGCTGAAGACAGAGTGCGGTCAGCAGCTCCTCTGAGAGCCATCACCCCACAAGGGAGCAGCCCCCGCTGTGACGCTGCAAGTCTGTGTGTGGTCCAGGAACAGCTCCTGAGATACCACTGTACCCCACCAGGGGCCAGGGCACCCCGAGACAGCCCTGGGGGTGCCCAGGCCAAAAAAAGGATCCCAAGCAACTCCCAGGGCAAATTCAGGTGGGGACTCCGTCCCCAGGTCCCACGCTGGGCTGCTCCTCTGGCTCTTCCTGAGTGGTTCACTGAGCAGGGACTACCACCGGCACCACACCAAGCTTCCGTGCACTGCACTGGTGGCAGGATGGGGCTGAGCCTTTGGCCCAGGCTTCTCTGCCATTTTGCACTGTGGTAGGGTGTCCTGCCACCAGGCCAGGCCACGCATACCCCCACACCGGGCTCCTGGCACCCAATCCAATGGCAAGAGCCACTCTTGACCGGCTTTATTTGGCCAGCTGGCTCCCTGGCCACTGTCTTCCCTTCTGCAAAGCACAGTGGACCTGGGGGACAAGGCACACACCAGCTTCAGCAGCTCCTCACTGTTCCCTGGGCCCAGTACTTACCTCCAAACCTGGTTCTGGGGCCTCCCCTGGCCCGGCCATGCTGGCCCCCATCACGCCTGTAGCCGGGTTGAAGGCCAGCTCGCTTACTGGCCCTGAGCTCGCCTGGCTCAGAGGCGGCCGGGACGCGGGGGAAGGGTTTGGGTGGTGCAGCTGTGGGCCGGGGGGTGCCCCAAGGTTGGACGTGTGCAGTCCCGGGGGCCCGGGATTGTGGGCCGGGTCCAGGTGGCCTGCTGGTGTCATCTGAGAAAGCAGAGGCCTTGTTAAAGCAGTTGGGGACTCCTTGGTGCAATTCCTGTACCCCTAATCCCCAAGTGGAACTGACCTGTCCTGGGAGGCAGGGAGCAGCTTTCTCTGGAGTCAAGAGGCTGCTGGGAATGTCTGACTGATAGGAGATGGGAGGCGGACCTGGGGTGAACTCCACAAGGCTTGGGGTGCTGGGCGTGGTCGGGGCAAAGGACTCAGGGAAGGGCCCAGGCCCCAGGAAGCTGGAACCTGAGAGGAGAGGCTGGTGTGGCACGAGTGGGATGGGCCACACTCCCCACAATGCTGGCCTCAGCACACCCCTAAGAAAGAGACTGCAATAGTGACATGCAGCTGGGTCCCCAGAGGATGTCCAGCAGGGCCAGTCTATGTGGTGTCCGGCCAGGACCCCCACTCCAAGCCCAAGGGAAGGGTATAGCCACTTTCTCAACCACGGGTGGGCCAGCCGCAGCGTTCCTGCCATGAGGCTGCTGTGTGGCCTACCAGCTGATGCTGCATTGCGCAAGAACTCTGACACGGAAAGGACAAGCTGTACACCCACGGTCAAGACGAGGCACTCACCCTGGCCTGGGTAGTCACCAGCTGCAGGGCCTGAGGAGGGCTGCAGGGGGGGGAAAGGGGTGCTGCCGGGCCCCAGGGCTGCGATCATCTCCATCACGCTGGGCATGAGCACATGTGCGGGGCTCACGGTGCGGCAGCGCTTCAGCACCGGTCCGTCGGGCTCCTCCTTGACGTGCACATCGGGCTTCACGGGCACGGGCTTCCAGCTGCACGTGGGGTCAATGGTGATCTCCTCATAGTCTGAGCTGGTGAGGCAAGGACAGCGGGTCACTCGCCTTGTCCAGTGCCTCACCCACGCCTCTCCTAGGGACTCCAAGCCCATTAGGACCAGGCTGCCCCTGCTGTCCACAGATGCAGGGCGGCAGGGGAAGCCGCTTACTTTTGGATGTAAATCAGGATGCCTAACATGTACTGGTCCACCTCCAGGCCTTCCAGAAGTGCTGTCTTGCTGCGGACACAAGGAACTCGGTTCAGAGGCCTTGCCTGCCTCACCCTGGAACAGGCCTGTCATTTCCTGCCCCGACAACTATGTTAGGTGATGGCACAGGGCCACTGAGAAAGGACCTTGTGTGAAGCATCTGTCCACCGTGACCCTGTGGGAGATGACCCCGTGTGATGTGACTACACAAAGCACACATGTGAGGCAACCACAAGTGTGAGGTGGCCGTGTGGGAGGCCAGCCCACCTGAGGACTCTGCCCTGAGCCGAGCTGAGCTGAGCCACCCTTCACCAGCCCTGACTATCTAACAACACTGAGTTCCATGAGCTGCCACCTCTGGGGAGCACA
This sequence comes from Ctenomys sociabilis, assembly GCA_004027165.1. Classification (NCBI taxonomy): domain Eukaryota; kingdom Metazoa; phylum Chordata; class Mammalia; order Rodentia; family Ctenomyidae; genus Ctenomys; species Ctenomys sociabilis. Next base: position 11,575 of record PVKA01044706.1, on the reverse strand, counting down.
GCTCCTCGTGTCCCTCTGGGCAGGACTCACTTGCACACGGGACACCGCCAGGTCCCTCGCTCACAGTTGAGCTGCAGGTATGATTCCAGGTCAAAGCACTGCAGAGAAAGATGGGGGTGCAGGGTTCTCAGCAGGGGCAGGCATCTGGCTACTTGCAATGTTTCTGGCCATTTACATATAGGCTCGAGGCCCGCAGCTACCATTTCTCACTATGGAAAGGTCACCGGAACTGGAAGGCCCTGTGACCCAAGAAGAATGGGATGGCCACACTGACAGTGAAACATCTCGAGCCAGGAATTAAAAATCCTGCCTGCTTATGCAAGCACAGGAACCAGGGTTTGATCCCCAGCACCACATGTCACAGCAACCCCATACCTTGGGAGTGCTGAGCTGGCCACAGAGTTTAGGCATGGTGGTGCATGCCTGTAATCCCAGCACTAAGGAGGCTGAAAACAGGAGGATCACTATGAGTCCGAGCTTTGTAGTGAGACCCTATACCAAATGCATAATAAATAAATAAACACATTTTTTAAAAAAGGCAAAAACCACTGTGCGGTTACTGGCATGGTATCCAAAGGGGGTTGTCCTCCACGTGACATTACGTGTTTCTGCCAAGGCAGAGACTCTTAGGGCCTTGCATTGTATACCTTTTAAAAATGGAGCCCTAGCTGGGCGTGGTGGCTCATGCCTATAAGCCTAGCACTCGGGAGGCTTGAGGCAGGAGAATTGTTGTGAATTTGAGACCAGCCTGAGCTATAAAGTGAGCTGAAGGCCAGCCTGAACTACATAGTGAGACCATGTCTCAAAAAGACAAAAGAATAATTAAAAAACAATAATAATAAAAAAAAACGGAGCCCTGTGAACACAACAGCTAGTAAAAGTAATAAATGATAATTAGAAGCCAGGTTCAAGGGTTTCCAGAGCAGACCTGTCCTATAGTACCTGGCAGTTGAAGAGTCAGCACAAAACACTGTTTTTCTTTGAGAGTCTGGCAAAAAAAGTCTTACTAAGTTGTTTGTCCTAGTCTTGGGCTCAAACACCTGCCTCAGCCCCTTGAGTGCTGGGATTACAATTATAGGCAGGCACCACCACGTTGAGATTTTTTTTTACAGCAAGCTTTAAGATAATTCTTAGGGGACCAGGGAGATGGCTCAGTGGAATATGTACTTCCCTGGCAAGCGCAAGGGCCTGAGTTCGATCACAGCAAGCTTTAAGATAGTTCTTAGGCACTGAACTCCAGCAAAGCCCTTGGCCACCTACCTGTATGTGGCGACAGTCGTGGCCACGGGCAGGGAGCTGGATCCTGCGGAAGGTGATGGGGCACTTCAGGGATACCTTGATGGCTGTCTGCTCTACCCCGTCCTCTCCATTGGGCCCAGGGGTGCCAGGGATGGTACCGCTGCTGAAGTTCCGCTTTACTATCAGGGACGTGGAAAGCACTTGAGTGAGGGATGCAATGCCCAGACACTGTGACCAGGTCCCCAGCACAAAGCCATCCACTGGGCCAGGGAGGCAGAAGCGGTGATACTCACTCTTGGTGATGCAGTGCTCGGCCGGCAGCAGGCGCTTCTTGAGGAGGCCCTGCAGCACAGAGCGCACAGATGGGCGGTGCACCAGCTGCAGCACAAAGAGGTGGGACTGCAAGGCAACGGGACACGGCTTGGTGCAGGGGACGAGAGGGGCCAGGATGCTGTGCCCCTCCCAGCCAGGCCTTCCTGCCTGCCTGACGCTACTTTCTCCCGTGAGCCCTGCCCTGTCTCAGCTCCTGCCCAGGCCATACCTATCCTAACAGCCCTTGTGCAGCCTCTATGTCCCCTGCTCATGGCTTGCCCTTGATAACCCCAGGTCTGAGTTAAAACCTCAAGAGTCCCACAGAAGGCCTCTGACTGCCCTGCCTGCAGGCCCCCGCTGGCTTGCAAAGAGCTCCAGCCCAGTGTGGGACGGGGCCTGATACAACCTGAGTCATGTAGCCAGAAAGCTCCACCACACTCAGGTCCTCTTACATAACTAGTGTGAGCACCAAACCTAGGAAATTTCAGCTCACTGGAACATTCCCAAGGCAGAAATGGTGCTAAGAAGCAAGCAGCAATGTCTCCGTTTGAGGACAAAATCCTGGAGGCTCTTGCTGGGGGTGAGGGCCATCCACCAGGGCCCGAGGCTAACAGGCCCATCACCCAGCCTGTTTCCGGCCCCGCCCACCTCAGTGCCAGCCCCTCCACTCCCAGGCCCTGCCCACTCTCTCCCTCCAGGGACTGGAGACCCACGCAGCAGCAGGCCGTGACGGTGATCTGGATGGTGTTCCGCCCCGGCTGGCACACATGCTTCAGGTAGAGGGGCTTGTGAGAGGTCTTGTTATCGCCACGTTCGATGGAGAGGGGCGTGGCGTTGACGCTGACCTGCACGGAGGCTGGCCAATTGGTGTTCATCTGCCGGTCCTCGTGATGGTAGCACTTGAACTGCAGCTCTAGGTCAGGCCTGCGAGAGGAGGTTGAGGCTGAGGGTGGGAGGGGATGAGGCAGGGGGTGGGGTGGGGCGCTGGGGTCCCAGCCGGGCTCACCGCAGCATCAGGGTCTTGTACACCGAGTCACGCAGCTGGAAGACATGGTTGCTCACGGCCAGGTTGTGCTGCAGGCGGAAGGGCTCCAGGACTACCCCATCCCGCACCGGGAAGGTCAGCCGCAGCTCATCGCAGGGGCCACCTCCTGTGGCCAGGTGCCAGGCATGAAAAGGTCAGGAGCCATCGCCAGGCCTGGCCAGTCCTACCTTGGTCCCCCCCCACCAGGGTCTTTTGAACAGGAATCAGCAGGATTCTAACCCAGACAGGTGTATAAGGTATGTAAGGCAGTTGTGTGTGTAAGCGCCTGACCTTAGGTACCCCACTGTTGCCATCATGGTCACTGTGGAAGGAGTTTTCAGACAGGGAGAGCTTTAGGGGGTTCTAAGTCCCTTGACATTATACAGAAAGCACACAGGTGCAGGGTGGGCACAAAAAGTGTCTCAAGAAGGGGCTGTGGCTCCTCCTGGCCGTCTTCCCCGTTGTCACAGTCTTGCTGGAGAGGGACACTCACCAGAGGGTGAGGGGTGCAAAGTGCTGAGGCCTGGCTTGAGGTCGGGCAGGAATGGGGACTTGACCTCCTGGCCTGGGGACATGTAGGGGACGCTGCTGCCGGGCGTCACAGGTGGCGTGGGGTTCCCCGGCAGTGGAGAGCTGGGGTAGCCGGGGATGGCCCGGGCAGGCTGCAGGGATGAGCACAGTTAGGACAGTGTGGTGGACAGGAGGGCTGCCCACCCACCACGGCTCATACCCCACTCAGGCCTGGCTGGCTGTAGCTCATGCTGCTCCCGTTGAAGCTGGCACCCTGTCCATTGAACTGCTCTGTGGGCTGTGGAGGAGAGAAGTAAGTGCACCTGGGCCTGGCCTGGCCCTAAGCCTAGCTCATCCAGCAGTGAGCCCTTCCACTCCCTTGGAAGTGGGACCTATGGGAAATACTGCTCATCACCACAGGAGAAGGTGGGCCGCAGACAGGTGAGTTCCTGCTGCATCCACCGTCCCCAGCACCCAGCAGCAGGGTGCCTGTCCCCTAGAGGGGCTTCCCCACAGCACTCAAAGAGACCGATGACATATTCCCATAAAGGGTTTCTTTCCTATTTTGTTTTGGTCTCTTTTTTAAAAAAATGTACTTAGGACAGGGTCTACAGGGTCTAAAGGGTCTCACTGCGCAGACTGGACTTGTAGTGATTCTCCTGTTTTTAGCCTCCCAAGTGCTTGGATTACAGGCGCGTGCCACCACACCTGGTCTCAATCTCATCTCAGCACACCCCAGGGGCAGGGCCAGCACTGGCACAGCAGGGATCAAACCTTGACTACTGTGCTCTGCCTAAGTAGGCGCTTTAGTGCACTGAGCTGTCTGGCTCTTTTTTGGTCTTTTTGAGACATGGTCTCACTCTGCAGTTCAGACTGGTCGTGAGCTCACAACGATCCTCCTGCATCAGCCTCTGGAGTGCTGGGACTGCAGGTAAGCTTCACCACATTGAGCCAAGGGACTCCTTTTCAAACTGGACCCTCACTATGGGCTCTTGTAGATCTACTAGAACCCTGATGAAGCTCTACCCACCCTTCCTTGGACTGTCACCCGTTGAGAGGGTGGGACTGACTCAAGGTCCCCTTGGGATCACAGGGCACTGGGCCTGGCCCAGGCCAGAGGAGCCAGCCCTACCTTGTAATGTAGTCCCGTGGGGCCGGGCACAGGCAGGGACTGGCCTATGCTCTGCTGCAGAGGCAGCCTGTGCCCAGGATAGGCGGGGGAGGGGGTGGGAGACTGGCCGGGGCCAGGCGCGTACTGGGCAGTGCTGGCTGCATACTGGCCGCCTGGCAGGTACTGCTGCCCTGGATAAACCTGCAGGAGAAAGGGTGTGAGGGAGTAGCGCAGTGTGAAGGGCTGGAGTCCTGCGGGCACAGGCCGCTCCAGTGGCAGATGTTGGTCTCACTGCAGCTCTGAGAGCACCAGGAGGAACCAGGAACCTGACACTCACCTCAGAGTAGGTCCTCTTGATGCCCTGGCGGGGCAGTGGCTGGGCCTGAGCAGGCCCAGGGTAGCCATGCTGGGGCAGGCGCTGCCCTGCATACAGGGGTGTCAGGCTGGCTGCCCGGGCGGGGTTCATGGCCATGGGGGAGAGAGCAGAGGGACCTATCATGCCCCCCATGCCGGTAGGGTTCATGCCAAGAGGGATACCAGGGCCCCGTGGCCCTCCATGTTGCAGAAACTGGCTGTTAAATGACTGTCCAGTCCCCATCTGGGAAGAGAAGAACAAGCAATGGCCCAGGTTGTACCCACCCAATGGCCCTGGCTGCACCATGGCCCTTGCTCCCTCCGGTGCGCTTGGTGCTACTCCCGTGAGTGCCAAGTGCCAGGGTGTTGCTGCCTCCCTGAGTCCTAGGTACCCACCACCTGGACACATGTGGCATCTACTGGGACACCTCACCGCTCCATACTGGCTCAGTTCCTGGCTCTGCTTCTCCTGTAGGGCAGCTACGGTGGCGGTGGCAGTGGCGGTGGCGGTGGCTGCAGCAGCAGCCATGGCGGCAGCAGCTGCTGCTTGTGTAAAGTCCGTTGAGGGTCGTGTGGCGTGTGATGGGAGTCCCAGGCCTCCTGGGCCGCCTGCATACCTATAGAGAACGCATGACAGTCATGTCCAGGAGCCCAGGCGTTTTGGTGGCTGCAGGAGCCAGAGGAGAGGCAGAGGCAACAATGTGCCCACTGGGCTGGCATCTTCTGCCCCTGCAGGTGAGGACCCTGCTTACCCAGTAGTGAAGGTGGGGCCCCCAGGGTAGCCCCCACGGCCATACACGCCTTGCTGCACGTAGCCCTTGCTAGCGCCGCCTTCAGCAAACGCCTGCTGTCCCAGGCACTGTGGGGAGGTCAAGGCAGAGCTGCCACCCGCCACGCCAGGCATCATGGAGCCGCCAGAGGGGCTTCCAGCAGGGCCCATGGGGTTCCCCAGAACCTACAAGGAAGTGGCAATCACCAAAGGGAACAAGCCACACCTCTGCAGCAGGTGAAACCCAGAAACCTGGCCATGAGGGGGCAGTACCTTCCTGTGGGCTGGAGGCTGGGGAAGCCTCCCACACACTCCAGCCCGACCTCCTGGCTCCCGGGGCCTAAGGAGGATCTGACCACCTGGCCTGTGGCCCCATGGGGCTCACCTGGCTTTGTGTTGCGTTGCCAACTCCCCACACAGTAGTGACCACGGAGAGGGACCCAGCAGGCTGAGTGGCGCTCTGTTGCCAAGGCACAGACTCATATGCAAATGAACCATCACTGCAGAGAGATTGGGTAGTGAGGCCACGGTGGTTGAGGGCCACCCAGGGCCTGCAGGGGCAGCTTTGGGGATCACACTCACCCATGTGGCGCGGGGGGCAGTGCAGGTTTCATGGGGTTCATGGAGTTCATTGGCGACAGAGCAGCCTGCAGGCCGGGTCTGCCAGTATGTATCTGGGACTCTGCTGCTGACAACGGAGAGGATGTGAGCTCAGGTGCAAAGTGGAAGGACCCCAGGGCCACCAGGGCCTGGCAGCAGAGGCTGGCACTCGCCAAGCCCATCCAGAAGCCAGGAACAAGTCTGTGACCTGGCCCTGTTGCCTAAAGCCCTGGTCACCGTGCCTGGGACAGGGTGTGTACTCCCGATGCTACCCATACAAAGGACAGAGTGACAGGATCTAGAACCCCTTAGGAGGGCTGGTGGAGACTAAGCACGCCTTGGGCTGAGCAAGCAGTGCTGCTCCTTTATAGGCTCTCTACTGACACATGGAGTGCTGCTGATTGGACAGGCACAGCCAACCGGCTGCACATGGGACCCTGATAGGGGGCATTAGGCTACCTCTAAGGGGGCCTGTTCTTCCACTCCGTGAGCAAGCTGGGCCAGTCCTCCAAGCTGCCACCAAGTGCAACCAGCTGCCCACTAGCAAGGCAGCCCTCACTCCCATGGCACCACCTGCAGCCCTAATACACCCTGAGCCACCACCACGTCCCTTCTGCCTGGCCAGATCCCCAGGGCATACAACCCAGTGAGGGTGCTTCATTGGGGGTCACTTTGGGCCTCACTGTTCCCCTGTTCTATGCTGACCTTGGTGGCTTCCATGGACCCAGCCACCATAGCACCCACAGGACCTTTCTCATCCAAGAGCAGTGGCCATTCCTGGGTGCTGACAGGGGCCTCGCGCTCAGCTTAGCACTGGTGAGTGGCGCCAGCGGGGTAGGTGGGTATAATGAAGAGGTACCTGGACTGTGTTGGCCCTGACTGGTAGCTGAGCCCCTCCCAGCCCAGCTCCAGGTCCTGGTAGAAAGGCGCCGTCATGGGAGGCGAGGCGCCCTGCTCTCAGGGACATCTCTCCTCTGGCCAAATGCTGCCTTGGAGCAGAAGCCACAAAGCAGGGAGCAGGAGAGCCCAGCCAGGATAGCAAGGGCAGTGTCTCTGTCCTACAGGCTGGCCAGGGATTGTGACCGTGTGCAGAGGGTCATATGAGCTGGAAGACTCCTCCCCCGACCTGCTCCGTGGGACCTGCAGCAACCTTCAGGTTTCAACAATCAGAACACAGTTCTGGCCATCAGGAGACAGGACTGGGGGACCGGACCATGGTCAGCCAAACTCTACAGAAGCAGCCACGTGACAGGTCCAAAGGTGCGTATCATTCAGAGCAGGGAGGGCAGCCCCCCAACAAACTTCAGGGACAGGGACCATGGCAAGTAAAGCAAACCTAAAACCACAGGGCTTGCAGGCTCTAGAGCTGGAGCTCTGAGACAAAAACCACTCAAACTTTATAATTTATGCTGAAATTAACTCAAAATAGATTTGGTCTTTCTAGGTTTAAATATGAAACACAGAATTATAAAATGTTAAGAAAATGCATGGGTAGTCTCTGGGATCTAGGCCAGGCTGACTTCTTAAGCACACCACCAAACAGCATGATCCCTAAGAGAATGACCAAGATGAACTGGACTTTGTCAACATTTCAGGCTTACTGTTGTGTTTTACTTTGAGTCACTGTGTAGCCCCAAGCTGGCCCTGAACTCACAGGGATCCCCTTGCCTCAGCCTCCAGAGCACTGCTTCCAGGTGTGCCTGGGTGGCCAATTCTTAAGCACACCAGCAAGTGCACTCCTGGACATTTATCTCAGACAAATGAGAAGTTAGGTTTTCAAAAACCTGCATATGAATGCTTCCAGTAGCTTTATTTACAATAGCCAAAGAATGGAAACAGCGCAGATGTCTTTCAATGGACAAAGGGTTAAACCAACTGTGGCTCATCCAGAGGGGAAGCCAGAGAAAGGAATAAACCAGCGATAACACATCACAGCCCAGGCTCAGTCTCCAGGGAACCTTGCTGAGTGGAAAAAGCCAATGCCAAAAAGCAACATACTGCATGGTCCTGTCATGTGGCATTTTTGACATGACAAAATCAGGGAAATAAAAACAGATTGGTGGTTGCCGGAGGTTAAACACCAAGGGGGAGGCATTGATCTCCCTGCTGCTGTCATTTTGCCAGGAGGCTGGTGGGTGGGAGTCAAAGCCAGTAACAAGAGAAGCTGCAGACTGTATCCCTGTAGTATCCATTTAGTGTCAGGGGAACCAGCTTTGCAGAACGTTACTACTGAGTGAAGGATACAAGAGACTTCATTATGTTATTTCTTAGAACTGCCTATGACTCTACCATTATCTCAAAATAAAAACTTTAATTACAAAGCTACCACCAGCAGTAGCAGCTTTACCTCTCTCTCTCTCTCTGAAGAGCTACCAGGGCAGCTTCCCCACCCCAGAGCTGGTCGGGTGAGCCCAGCCTGCTTGACTGTCTCAAGACACACCGAGCGAGCGGAAACCTAGCAGGCTAGCAGAGGTGCCCCCACTTCATTTCAGCAGCAGCTCAACTCCAGCCCAACCCCCCATTATCTCTGAGAACCCAGCACCCCTCCAGTAGAATGGGCCAGGGTGTGAGCCTTCAGTTCCTTCCACATTTAAAGCGCTGGTGACCACTGAACACCTCCCATCCAGGAAATAGAGACCCGGGGCAGGTGTTGGGGAGGGAGGGCCCCCAAGCCTTCACATGTCACACGGGTTGGGGAATTCCACCCATGATGCTCCTCTGCTATGGACAGAGACCACAGACATTTCCAGTTCCCCCCTGAACTGCTCATCTGGGTAGGGAGGGCTTTCTGCCGGGCCCCTGAATTCATGTCTCCAGGCACCCTGCAGGAAGACCCTGTCTCCAGGCTTGTCTCTACTCCTGACACGCAGCAAAGTCAGTGCATGCAGCACTGAGAAGGTGGGCCCCATCCCACCTCGGGACTCCAAGCTTATCTGGCCTGGAGTCAGTCTACAAGGCCACAGGCTCACTGGGGGTTAGGTCCCATCCTTCTCCAAAAAGACAGCTCAGGGGCCGGGCGTGGTGGCGCATGCTTGTAATCCCAGCACTCGGGAGGCTGAGGCAGGAGGATTGTTGTGAGTTCGAGACCAGCCTGAGCTACAAAGTGAGCTTAAGGCCAGCCTGAACTGCATAGTGAGACCCTGTCTCAAAAAGACAAAAAAAAAAAAAAAAAAAAAAAAAACAAAGACAGCTCAGGGAACTCACTTTCTAGACAGCGTGGGGTATCCCAGAGCTGCTGTGCCCCAACTTCCCAGGCTCCATCAATCTCTGCCTACTTGGGTGGCCCCTGCAGGACCCAGCAAGCGCATGGCATCCAGGATCAAGGCCCCTTCCCAACATGCTCCAAAGAGAATGCACTGTCTTCCAGGACCCAGGCAGGGTCAGACCCTACACCAAGAGACCCTAGAATCCAAAAGTCTGAGAAACAAGACCCCTGGAACCAGGTGCAAAGGCAGGTACCTACAGACCCAGCTCCCTGGGAGTCTGGGGAAGGACTACCTCTTCAGCCCACTTCTGGCCAGCCAAGACAACATAGGGAGACCACTTTGCCCAAAACAAACAGACAAACACACACACAGCTCTGGAGGTGACAGGAATACTAGGCATCTTTAGTGCCCAAAAGGGGTGATTAAGTGGCGGGGGGAGGGGAGAGGAGTGTCAGAGGTCCTGTTCCTCTACACCCACAGAGCCACCTAAAAGAGGGACTAAAAGGATGGGAGAGTTCACCAAGAAGTCCAAAAAGACCAGTGACCAGGGATCCTGGTATGGAACAGTCTACTGATAGTGTAAGGGACAACCCAAACCTGGCTTCAGTTGACCACATGGAAAATGAATATCTTGGGCTACCATGGGACTGAAAACACAGGTGCCCCTTGTAGGCCCTTGAAGAGTGATCCCAGTAATCTAGATGCACCCGAGACCTCTTGCGTCTCTTCATTTACACTTCTAGCCTGTATCAGGCTTGGGTGTGACAAGGGCTCTGAGGTCAGCGCTGCTGGGTGAAGGCAGAATCCCCTCACTTCTCCCGTTACAGGTCTCAAGGGAAAGCCTGGCTGGGGAGGCCCTTGGTCCTCCCCTGCCAGGACTGGGTGTCAAGACTGTGGCCACCCTCCCTGTGTGCACCACGGCCTTAGATCCAGCCACACTGTGTTCCTGTGAAATCTTCTGTAATAACACAAATACCTTGAAGACATCACCAGGGATGTCTGACTACAGGAGGGAACCCTGGGGAGAAGGGGGCAGCGGCGGCTCCGGATGGTTGGTGAGGACAGGACAATAGGGAAGGATAGGGCAGGCGCAGGGTGAGCCTGGATGGTGAGACCGTGGCACCTGCATTGGGGGGGGGGTAGTTTGGAAGGGGGTGGAGTAGCCCAGGAGAGCAGGACACCCCCGCGTCTGAGCTTCAACAGATCTGATTTGGAAAAACGTGTTCCCGTAAGAACCACGGACAGGGTGGGCGACAGGTCAGGGCTGTCCCCGTCCACAGGCCCCTAGCCTGCTCTGGGCCCACGACGAAGGTGAGACCCCAGGTCGGGCCTCGCGGCCTCTTCGCCAGACCCCGACAAAGGCCTGAGAGGGGCGACGGCCCGAGCCTGAGTCAAGACGCTGGGATCGTGATCTCACGCGGGGAGTCAGCAAGTGGGCGCCCGGCCCTGCCGCGACCCCCGCGAGGGCGCCCGGCCCCGCACCTGCCGACCGCACCTGCCCGCCCCCGCTCGTTCGCCCGCCCGCGCCCAAGCGGCAGGCGCCTCCCGGGACCCCCCGCTCACCTCCGCCCGGCCTGGCCCGGCCCCTTGCGCGGCCCCCGGCCCGCGCCGCTCCATGCGCTCAGCCCGCCCTCCGCGCCGCCCGCCACCCCGGGGCCGCCGCCCGCGCCATCGCGCCGCCGCCCGCCGAGGGCACAATGGAGCCGCCGCCGCGCCGCTCATGCATATGCATGACGCCGCGCCGCCGGCTCCGCCTCCAGGCCAGAGCAACCGAACCCCGAGCCGCCGCTCGGGCGGGGGCGTCAGTGGGCGTCTGCGGCAGAAGGCAGGGGTGAGGGCAAGGCCAGGGCCGCGAGCGGCCAGGCCGGAGGTAGAAGCGCCAGATCGCGACCCGTGCTCCCCGTCCCTTCACACCTTTCGGAACGCGGCGTTGTGAGGAGCCACTGCGCGCTTCCTGCTCGCTGTCCACGGGGCGGAGCTGAGCTTGGGGGAGGGGCCGGAATGCTGGGGCGGGGCTCGAGAGGAGGCGGTATAGGAGCGATGAGGCGGGACCTGTAGGGGCTGGGGCAAGATAAGAGGCGGGGTGAGGATGAGAGGCGGAGCAGAGCCAGCCTCCCCACCCCGGCCCCGGCGGGCATACTCGAAGAAGGTCGCGCCCCTCTCCTCCACAGGCAAGTCCCGCCGGTGTGGCCGCCCTGACTTCTCGAGATGCCGCTGGCGTCCGGAGCACTGAGGAGAGCTGAGGGCGTGGTACCACTAGGAAACCCGCAGTTGATAAAGACCCAAGCCTAACCCTAAACTACCGGCCTGTAATCTCACCCTGGGAGGCTGAGGCAGGAGAACTGCAAATTCGAGCCCATTCCAGGCCACTCAGCGACTGAGCGAGACTCATTTTCAAAATAAAAACGGAACCAGGCTTGGAGGCTGAGGCAGGAGGACTCTGTCTCCAG
>PVKA01044705.1:0-16007 GCA_004027165.1 Ctenomys sociabilis | reverse complement strand
AGGTCAGCAGGGGAGGGTGTGAATCCCTGGGCCAGCCCCAGTTGGAGGAGGACTTCTCTAATCCGTCCTTCTGTCCAAACCCTGAGGCAAACTCATGCGGGGGGCTGCAGAAGTGCTGCATCTCATTTCTGTCCACTTGAACTAGGGAGATCCCAGGTCACCAAGCAAGCAAAGCCTCACTTTGTCAGCAGAGGAACAATGCCAGGACCCATCAGCAGGCAAGGTGAGCAACTTGGGTGAGGACTAAAGGTATGGAAGGAAGTACCCCCACACACCCCAAAAAGGAGGGAGTCCATACAGCCTTGCAATTCTGGGGGCCCTAGGGATCCCAGGAACTTCCTGGGGTCTAGCTGTGCGCAGAGAGAACCCCAGCCTCAGCATGTCTCTACTGTCACCTATGAGAAGACCCAGAAAGCATGACTGGACCTGCTTCCCCTTGCTTGTGCTGCTCACACACACCCCTCTCCCCAGGTCCTTGAGCCCCCATTGCTGAGCTCCTCCACGGAGTCATATGCCATAATTATCATGTCTGGATCTCCAAGGCCTTGCCAGCTTGAAGAAGCTCCTGAAGATCAAAGTGAGACACAGGGCTTGGTGGGTGGGCAGGCTTCAGTGCTGGATAGCAAGAAGTCACCTCTTTCACTCCCTGTCCTTGCCTTTCCTTCTTCTCCTCACCTTCTTTCTGTTCACTGATCTAGACACTGTAGAAGAGGTTTCTGCTGCTGGAATGCTGGCTGCTGGAATGCTGGATCCTCTTCAGTGTCCTGAGAGAAACTACTCACTCCTGTCCAGGGACAGCAGCCCCTTTAATCACTTCTTTGAGAGCTCCAGCAGTGACCAATGGGACTATTTATTCCCCTCAGAGAGTGAGTCAGACACTGACTCCTTGGATAGTGAAGGTGTGGATGGCAGGCTGACTGCATTACTGCAGTTCCTGGCCTCTAAGTATCTTAGGGAGGAGCCAACCACCATGTTAGAAATGGAGGCAGTAGTCACTGATGCTTATGAGGAGTACTTCCCTGTGATCTTTAAGGAGGCCTCTCAGTGTATGGAGATGGTCTTTGGCATTGAGATAAAGAAATTGCGACCTACTAGCCCCTTCTATGTCCTGGCCCCTGTCCTGGGCTTCACCTATGATGGGATGTGGAGTAATAACAAAGGGTACCCCAGGGTCATTTTTATTATACTTGTCCTGGGGATCATTGAAGCTCATGATAACCGTGTCAGGGAGGAGGTAGTCTGGAAAGTGCTGGCTGGGTTAGGGTTGTATCCTGGAAAGGAACATGTCATCTATGGAGAGCCCCGAAAATTCCTCATTGAAGATTTGGTGGAGGAACAGTACATCACGTGCATAGAGGTGCCTAACAGCAGTCCTGTTCAGTATGAGCTGCTGTGGGGTCCAAGGGCCTTAGAGGAAACCAGCAAGGTAGATGTAGTACAATTTTTGATCAGGCTCAGAGATTCCAGTCTTGGAGCCTTTTCTATAACTGATGATTCGGAAGATGAGGATGAGGATGAGGAACATGAAGATGAAGAAGAAGATGAAAACAAAGATGAAGGGGACATGGAGAAGTGCTAATTAGGTGTAGGGCATATTCCAGGGCTACATCCAGGCATATAGTTTCTGAGGCAGATTCTAAACCATATGTTTGAAAACAACAGTTTTTTTTTTTTTTTTTAAGTAGTGCAGATGAAGAATGGGGATCAGGTAAATGCAGCATGTAATCTTTGTATTTCTCGTATGGATGGTGAGGATTTCTTCCCTTTTTGTATTTTTCATGTTTTTCCTTATAACGATGATGGGGTAAACTTTGGAATTGGTCATAAACATTGTATATAAGTTTTCTTAAAAATTTTGCTGAAATGGTAAAATATTTTGTAATCTGAGGCAAAACGATTTCTGTTTGAAATAAAAATTTTCTTGAAAATAGGTAAAAAGTCATCACTAAAATGGGGTCAATAAATACAGAAAAAAGTAAAATACACTTAGTAGTTTATCTCTTTTAGTGGGTTCTGTAAAATAAAAATTATGCCAGTATGTGCTTGGTTTATAGAAATACATTGGAGCAGTTTACTCCTAATGCAGAACCCCATCTGCTCACAGGTACGGGGAGCCCAGACCCTTGAGCACAAGCTCTTTGTGAGGCCCTGGGTTAGGGGTGGAGACCTGAGTAAACTCAGGCAGGGGGACCCACTCTTCCCCACAGGATGGTGGAGCTGGAGCCCTCTCCAGGCCTGGCAGGAGATGGAGCAATACCTTCAGGGGCTAGAAAAACAAGTAACAGCAGAGTGAGGATGCGGGGAAGGGTGGCTGCTTGGGGTGGCTTGGCACTTGGGGAAACTGCAGTTCCTTCTCTGGGCATGATTTTACTGTGTGGTGGCCAGGGCCAGCTGAAGCATCTTGCGGCTGAAATATAAAAATGCCCTGAATAGTTGCTTTGGGGTCATAGATAAAACAGACAAGTGTCCACCTGAGGCAGGCATTGGATGTGTCCTGAGGTCCTGTTCCAGTGCAGCTGGACAGAAGAACTAGGTGGTTTGTAACCATAGCCTGCAGTGATTTCTGGGCAAATACAGGATATTTATTTGAAGTTGTCCCCAGAAAGTGCCAGAATCTCAGCCTGGGGGAGCCAGAGAAAAGCTCTCAGGTATACTTCTGCTATCTTTAATGTAATGGGCCTGACTCAGAATGAGGGCTGGGGAACCGGGGAGATAGCTCAGTAGAATAAGTGCTTGCCTGGCTTATTGCCAGGTCCTGAGTGCAGGGTCCTGAGTTTGATCCCCAGTCCTGCAACAACAACAACAAAAAGCAACAAGGGTTGGGGTTTGGGTGGGGTGAGAAAAGTGGCTGGAGTGAAAACAGCTGGGAGAAAGGTGGAGCTGGTCCTCCACTCACAGTCTAGGAAGTGGGTTACATCCACTCACAAAGATACAGATTTTGCAATGCATCTTCAAAGAGAGAGGAGTTATTGAACTTTACTCAGGGAATTTCCCATTTGGGCCAATTTGGTCTTCCACATCCTGCAGAGCTGCAGATCCTCTGATACGCCCTGGAGAGAAGGACAGTAAGAACAACACCCCCAGGCTGGGGTTGGAACATAATCCTGTTAAGAGATGGCAGCCACCTGCCATTCCATGTGGTCACCACTCAAGCCAGGCATGGGCCTGGGTGCTTAGACACAGGGCACACCTTCATGCAGTCCTGCTGGACAGGCCTGGTCCAGCTTGCTTCCCACAAGAGGAGCTGCAGCCTCCCCAGGTCAGAATTTCCAGGGTGACGGCTACAAATGACAGGCTCAGTGAATGCATCTGGAGGCCACTGCTGAACTCACTCCTTCCATCCCAGACCCAAATTCCTGATCTCCAAATCATTTCTCAGCACAGCTGAATGTCTCTCTGCCAGTCCAAAGAAGGCTGGTGGGGAGGCTAACACTCTATGAGCCAACTAGAAAGATGACAGAGGGAATGTCTGTGCTTGACTCCTTGAGAACCAAGTGCAGAGTTACAGGCATTTCTCTCCAATGCCGGCATCTTCCTGCTCTGCACCCATTGCCTGCTTCCCCTGACATGCCCTTCCTTCCAGCTCTGGCACCTGGCTTGATGCTCAGCCCTTCCCTGCGGCCTCCTCCTGAGGACACACATGCACCCTGCCCTCCCCATTCCCCTCAGGAGTCCCCGGGTTGGGGCAGCTCACCCTGGTTTCCCTATCACAGCCATGGCCCTTGCTCAGAGGAGCTCACACAGCACCGTGACTGCAGACACCTGGGCATCCGCATCCAGGCCCCATCACCTTCTTTGAGTCCCAGTGGGCATAAGTAGTCCGCCTTGGCTGACCGTCTGCCAGCTTTGGGTCACAACCCTGAGGGTGGAGGGAGGATTGTTGGGGCTGATCCAATACCTGCATAGGATTTAGTGTGCTTCCTACTGGGAGCTGGAAAGTGGGCACAGAGTCGGATGGATGAGCTCCTCTTGGGGTCAGAGCCAAATGTGTCCCCATCAGTGGTAGATCAGGAACAGCCATTCCCTGAAGCTGAACTTCTAGGGATCTCACAGTCCTCCTGGGAGGAGACAATGGACTCCTCCGACATGCTGGCTCAGACTGGACTAGAATAAGTAATTTGCCTTCTGTCCTGGGCCTGCCATCTGGTACCTGCTTTCCAGGAAAATTCTGGCCTCAGAGAGACCAGAATCTGTCTGAAGGGACACTAAGGTGGGAACGGTCATGTGGCAGGGGACCCAGATCACAGGCTATGACTTTGGGCCTCCAGCAAATGGCAGGAGAAAAGCTTCATCCTGAGAAGAGAGCATTGCAAAGGGAAGGAGAGAAAACCACTCTAGTGGCAAAGGTTGACCCCTCTCTGCCAGCTGTTACATGGTCCTCTTCAGATCGGGGGATGGCAGAGCATGGGTCATGTCTAGACACTCAGGAGGGCAGAGACTTTCAAGGCAAACCAGGTCTTCTTAGAATCAACAAAGAGACTCCTCTGGGTGACCTCTCAAACACACCTACATTCTCACGCTGGAGCCTGTGAATGTGACCCTTTATGGCAAAAGAGATTTTGCAGATAGTAAGGTTTGCATTTTGCTTTGTTCTGTTGGTGCTGGTGATGGAACCCAGGCATCACATTTGGTAGGCAAGGGCTCTGCCACGGAGCCCATCCCCAGCCTGGAGCTGCCAGTTTCAGCATTGTAAGACTCCTTTGGATTCCTCGAATTTTAAGAAAATAAATTTGCACTGTTTTCATGTGCTGGCTAAGACATAAAGAAAAAGAAAATCTGGTGTACTGTTAGTAAAATGTAAATTACTACAACCATTGTGGAAAATAGTATTGAGGTTCATAAAAATTTAAACATAGCCCTAGCATATCACCCAGCAATCCCTCAAAGAAGTTGAGAGCATAGCCAGGCGTGGTGGCGCATGCCTATAATCCCAGCACTCGGGAGGCTGAGGCAGGAGGATTGTTGCGAGTTCGAGACCAGCCTGAGCTACAAAGTGAGCTTAAGGCCAGCCTGGACTGCATGGTGAAACCCTGTCTCAAAAAGACAAAAAAAAAAAAAAAAAAAAAAAAAAAAAAAAAAAAGAAGTTGAGAGCATAATGGTGGATTCCAGAAGCCAGAGAGAGCCCTTGACTACAGGTAACAATATTTTATAAAACACACTAAAGAAAAGATTTTGAATGTCTTTACTCATAAATAAATAATGTTTGTGATAATAGGTATGTTTATTCTGATTTAAACACTACATTATGTGCAGATGTATTAAAGCAATACATAATACTTGATAAATATATAAAATCACTTTTATATATCAGTTAAATATAAAAAACAATTTGCTTTTTTTTGGTGGGACTGGAGATTAAACCTCAGGCCCTCGTGCTTGCCATGCAAGTGATTATTCTACTGAGCTATCTCCCTGGTCACCCCTTTTTTTCTTTTTGAGACAAGTTCTCACTATATAGTTCAGGCTGGCCTTCAACTCACTTTGTACCCCCTACTCAAACTCACAGCAATCCTCCTGCCTCAGCCTCCTCAGTGCTGGGATGACAGGTGTGCATCACCATATCTAGCCAAAGGCTACTTTTGTTGTTGTTTTTCTTTTGGTCTTTTGAGGGTCTTGCTCTGTAGTCTTGGTAGCTTTGAACTATCTCTATACTCCAGGCTGGACTTGAACTCACAGTAATCCTCCTACCTCAGCCTCTGGAGTGCTGGGATGACAGGCGTGCACCACCACACCTGGCTTGTGCTATTTTAAATCAGAACTTTGGAGATAATTTATCACAGTGGCAACAGGAAAATAATAAAACCTATTAAAGATGTCTTCTTAATTCCTATAAAGAAGCTAAAGAGATACTATGTGAATTCCTTCCTCACCAGAGGCTGGAGGACAGCTGTGGGCTGGATCCACAGTATCCCATCAAGTTGAACTGTGTTCACACTTTAAGTGAAGAGAGTTAGTTCTATAAACATCTGAAGCTGGCCGCAGTGGGCCAGACACTCCGGAAACTGAAGCAGGATACCTTGAGCCCAAGTGTTCAGGGCCAGCCTGGGAAGCATAAGGCCCCATCTCAAAAAAAAAAAAGAAAAAATCCTGCAGATCAATGTAGAGTATCACAGGTTCCACAGGTTACTGTGCTAGGACCTTAGCTATAAAGAGGGAAAACAACCCCGCCATATCTGTTGGAAATAGAAACAGACATAAAAGCCAAGTGTTTACGTCCATTGCTAGTCCACATGTAACTGTTCCATGTTACAAACTTCACCATGAGTTGTTATCACTTGTACTTTAAACACTTAGCTTTTAAATGCATTTACACAGTAAGGAAGTCATCTTTATGCTCACTCATACAGGTGCAATTTCCAGCACTGTCCATTGCTTTGTGTAGATCTCGATTTCTATCTGGTGTCATTTTCTGTTTGCCTGGGAACTTCCTTTAACATTTCTTGTAATACACATATGTTGGAATTAATTCTGAAAAATACTTTATTTCATCTTTGTTTTGAAATGTATTTTCACCCAGTGTAGAATTCTGGGTTGATAATGTATTTTTCTCCCAGCATTTTCAACATATTGCTCCTCTCTTCTCTGATTTTTATTGATTTGACAAGAAATACACTGTCATCTTAATCTTTATTCCTATATGTCTATTTTTTCCTCTGGGGACTTTGAAGACTTTATATTTGTTTTGGTTGATATCTAGAAGCCCCCCTCACAAAGCCTCATGGGCTCATAGGTGGTGCTCTGGCAGGTAACGTGACCAAGGGGCTGCGGTGCCCATCAGTGCATGAGTGACTGAGGAGCTCATAGCTCAGTGTGACCTTGTGGGGGTCCAACAGGATCAAACGAGGCCAGTAATTGGGGCGTGGCTGGAAGGGTGCCTTCTCCCTGCGGCTCCTCCTCTGATGCTGCTTTCAGGACACCATGTTAGCTATTCTGAAACGTCTACACAGTCTGCCTAAGGAAACCATTTCTCCCTGGAAGTGGGGATGCTGCAACGATGCCACAGGGCTGAGACAATGAACTCACTTCAGGCAATTACATTCTTAGGTGTATAATTTTTTACATGTTGCTTTTTCTTGAGATTCTTTCAGCATCTTGCATCTGTCGGTTTTTAGTTTTCATCAGACCTGGATAATTTTCATTCAGTTTTTCTTCAAATGTGTTTTTATCCCCCATATTTTCTCTCTTTCAGGGGTCTCCAAATACATGTATCTTGGGGCACTTGAACTAGTCTCCTAGCTCACTAACAACAATTTATTAGTTGCAGGGTTTCACTTTCTTCCTCTGCTATATTTTGGGAAGTCTCCATTGGTGCGTCTTCAAGTTGACTATTGTTTCTTGGCATCCACTCTGCCATTAGTAGATACCAACACAGTTTTGCAACTCAGAAATGTGGTTCGCACATGTCAAAGGTTAGTTTCGATTTTTTTTATATCCTCCATGTTTTTATTTTGACATGTAATTTTTTTTTTTTTTTTTTTTTTTTTTTTTTTTTTTTTTTTTTTTTTTTTTTTTTTTTTTTTTTTTTGTCTTTTTGAGACAGGGTCTCGCTATGCAGTTCAGGCTGGCTTTAAGCTCACTTTGTAGCTCAAGCTGGTCTCGAACTCACAACAATCCTCCTGCCTCAGCCTCCCGAGTGCTGGGATTACAGGCATGCGCCACCACGCCCGGCTTGACATGTAATTTTTATTATTTTTTCTTGAACATATAAATTCAGTCTTAACAATTGTTTCATTACCTCATCTACCATCTGCCTCACTTGTATGTCACTAAGCCCAGCTGATTTTCGTTCCAGTTATTCACCCTACTATGCCTCTTTGAATGCCTGCTAATTTTAATCAGATGATGAACACTGAATTTCAAATTGTTGTGTGCTGGAAATTTTTTATCTCTATATAAACTAACAGTCTTGAACATTCTTTGGAGATATAGTTAAGTTACTTGGAAACAGTATGGTCCTTTTGAAGCTTGCTTTCCATTTTGCTGTGTTCGGCTATGATCAGTATTTCTTTACCACTAAGATATAGCCTTTCTGAATTTTCTAACCCATATCAATGATGGAATGCTGCACTTTACCTCATAGGTAAAAAAGCTATCTCCAGCCTTCTGTGAACTCAGAACATTTTTTTTTTTTTTGGTAGTACCAGGGATGGAACTCAGGACCTTGTGCTTGCCAGGAAAGTCCTTATTCCACTGAGTTATCTCCCCAGCCCTGCTCAGGACATTTCTATATGCACCGTTCTGTCACTCTGGATTCCATACTACAAGTTCCAGCCACCTCAATATCCTTCCATACCCTCAACACAGACAGGTTTTTCTATGCAGTAGAAGTGACAGTATAATTCCATTTTTTCATCTCAGGATTTTTTTTTCTTTTCTTTTCTTTTCTTTTTTTTTTTTTTTTGGCAGAACCAGGGATTGAACTCAGGCCCCTGCACTTGCCAGGAAAGTATTTATTCCACTGAGCCATCTCCCTAGCCCCCAGGAATTTTCTTATCACCGTATTACTACTTATGTTTCCTCCTTTGTGGAGGCACATATCATTTTTCCTCCTACAGCAATTTTTATTTTGTCTCAGCTTTCTTTTAAAAATCCTAAATCCCTGAGTTTTACCAAATTATTCTATTTTTTTTTTCTTTTTTGGGGGGGGGCAGGGACAGAAATGGGGATTGAACTCAGGCCTTTGCACTTGCCAGGGAAGCACTTATTCCACTGAGCCATCTCCCTGGTCCCTTACCAAATTATTCTAATTGAAAGTATTTCCATAGATCCTCAGATACAAAATATATGCACATAACTTATGTTTTGAGTGGAAGAATCTTATAATATTTTGATTTTTCCCTCTCCTTTTTTAAGACAGGCTCTCATTGTATAGCCCAAGCCAGCCTCAAACTTGTGGCAATCCTTGTGTCTCAGCCTCCTGAGTGCTAGGATTACAAGCACACTCCACAATGCCTGGTAAGGTTTCCCTGTTTGAAACATGGTTTTAAACAACAGTTCCTCTTCAGCCAGCATTTTACCAGTGCAAAATAAAAATTCGGTTTCTTATTTTTCCATGTTCTGCTCATTTTTTATGTACATCTTTTATGTATCTGAATAATTTGCTGCCCATTTCACCTTTTGAACAATTACATGGCACTAGTGGATCATGCAGTATGTGTTGGTTTAAGTGTTTTTTTTTTTGTTGTTGTTGTTGTTGTTTTTTTCAGAACTGGGGATTGAACTCAGGCCCTTGCACTTGCCAAGGAAGCATTTATTCTACTGAGCCATCTCCCCAGTCCCTGATTTAAGTTTATATTGTATGCTTTTTCGGTTTTTCCCTTTCTAGACCTCATTCACCACATATCCCTTACTGTTTGTGTATGGTTTCCTATATTTTCAGTGCATCGGAAGCCACCTGCTTTTCAACAACTCTTTTTAAAGTCCTTCAGGGTGATTTGGGCATTTTAGGCCTCAGATCTCTTTTTTTTTTTTGCAGCTAACAGAGGTAAATTACTATTTATTACTTTGTCCTACAGAACTGCTTCCATACAAATGAGATCTCTTTTAAAGAATGACTTTGGATTTCACTGCTATTATTCATTGCTTTTCTAATTTTAATGTTATCAATTTCTGCTCCAATTGTTAAAGTGCACTGCCTGTCCCTGGGCATATTTCACTTTTCTTTACATAGTTTGTTAAAGTGGAAACTTACATTATTAATTTGAATCCTTCCTTTCCTTCTCATATAAGTATGCAATGACATAAATTTCTCTTTAAGTATGGCTTTGGCTAAATAGCATAAATTCTGAAATGTTGTATTTTTATTTTCGTTAAGCTGAAAACAAGTTTAATTTTCCTGAATAATTTCTTCTGAAAGCTAGATGGTTAAAAAAAAGTTGTATTACATGATTTGGGGAGTTGTCAATATCTCTTGTTATATTGGTTAGTTTAATTCCACTATGGGTGGAGGACACACTGTCTCAGCCCATTTGTGCTGCTATAAACTAATTTGTAATGAACAACCATGTATTGGGACACAGTGAAGGCCTCAGCATCTCTCCGTGTACTTCTTGCTGCCAGGAAGAACAGTAAGTGAACAAGAGAGAGCAAGTGAGCAAACATGCAGCGTCAGACCTTTCATGATGGACGTTACTCCATTCATGAGGACGAAGAGCTCATGACCTAAGCATCTCCCTGAGACCCACCTCCCAACACTGATGCGTTGAAGATTCAGTTATAGCACGTGCTCTGTGATGCTGCATTCAAACCATGGCCATATTGGTACGACTTTGACCCCTTCAACATTGTAAGAACTGGGATGGGGAGAAAGCTTGGCATTCTAAGCACCTGCCTGGCAAGCATAAGGACCTGGGTGGGATCCCCAGTACCGCATGTGACATAAGCCACTAAAACTGAGAGTGGTGGCAAATGCCTATAATACCAGTGTTAGGGAGGCTGAGAGGCTGAAACAGGAAGATCACTACAAGCTTAGGATGCTTAGCAAGACCCTGTATCAAATAAATAAATTTAAATATATATATATATATATATATATATTTATTATTATTAAAAACATTATAAGAGGCACTTCATAGCTCAGTTGGGTGAAAATTCTACAAACACTTAAAAAGAATGTGGACCAACAGTGTCCTGCTTGCAGGTCCTTCTGCACTTGTAAATCCTCTGTTTATGGTCATTCACACAGAAGTGAGCGGCGAAACATCACTACAGAACTGGAGATTTGCACCCTTCCCCTTTTGTCCTGTGACGTTTCGGCCATGAATTTTTTTTTTTTTTTTTTTTTTTTTTTGGTGGAACCAGGGATTGAACTCAGGCTCTTGCACTTACCAGGAAGCATTTATTCTACTGAGCCATCTCCCCAGCCCCACTTTTTTTCTTTTCTTTTTTTTTTGTTCATGCATTTCAAAGATGTACTTTTAGTTGCACACACAGGTTTTGTTCTTAGTGATTTCTTTTCTCGTTCTGTGATGTCTACTTTGATTCAGTGTCTATTGACATCTTTTTGCATCTTAAAAGTAATTTTTCATTTCTTAGTACAGGAATTTTGAGAGTTTTTTAAATATATTTTACATATAAGGCTTTCAATGGATAAACAATTTGCAAGTATTTTTTATCCACTTGTAGTTTGCCCTTTCATTCTTTTTTGAAGCAAATGTCTTTCATTTTGAGTAAGCCTAATATGTCATTTTTTTCCTTTTATGAGACATGCTCTGGTGCAATGTTTAAGGCCTTGTTACCTAACTCCAGGATGATGAAGTCTTTGTCTGTCTGTCTGTTTGTTTGTCTGTTTGAGACAGGGTCTCACAACGTAGGTCAGGGAAGCCTTGAACTCACTATGTGGTGCAGGCCGATCTTGCTGTGATTCTCCTGCCTCAGCCTCCCAAGCGCTGTAATTATAGCTGAGCTCCACGAAGATTTGACTTCGTGTTGTACATTCAAGTTTTTGTGTTTTGCAGCTAACATTTATATATCTATGACAGAGCTTGAATTGACATTTTTTGGGGGGTAGTGTGTGCAGGAAATGGAATTAATACCCTTGTGCTTGCCAGGCAGGCGCTGCACCACTGAGCTACCTCCCTGGCTGTTTGAATCAATTTTACCGGAAGCAAAACCGAGGTCAAAGGCAAGACCTGCCCACACGACCCTGGAGGAAACGCAGCATTCACGGCAAAACCCATTCCAGGTTTAAAAGCAGAATCCGGTGAGCAATGGCGATTATTTTCTTCCATTTTTTTAATTTTGTTTTTATGTATTTGATACAGGGTCTCACTACGCGGTTTAGACTCGTAGTGATCCTCCTGTTTGCAGCCTCCCCAATGCTAGGATTAGGGGCGTGCACACCCAGGCCCGGCCTTGGGTGTACTTAAGAGCCTGGGAGCGGGCAAGCACGGCATGTGGTGCTGGGGATCAAACCTCGGTCCCTGAGCTTGCTTGTCTAAGCAGGCGCTTAGTACTCTGTCTCACCGGCCCTAAATGGCAGCTATTTTCAAGTGGCTGCTGCCAGGCCCAGGGTTCCCTGTCGAGGGAGGGGCTTTTGAATGTGGCCTTTTTCCTTGCAGAAAAATACACAAAAGCAGTGCCTAAAGTACGCTTCATGACCCAAATTTATCATGCTAATGTAGACAAGTTGGGAGAAACGTATGTAGCTGTTTTGAAAGCTAAAGAGACGCAGCACTGCAGATCCTCAGGGCTTTGTGGTGGAGCCAGGCCTTGCTGAGTGCAAAGGGCGCAGCGGCGGGGAGGAGACCAGGACACTGAGAATCGGCAGCACGTGGTTGAGGCTGTGCGCTGGGACTCAGGCTCACTTCCACCAGGTCTGGGTCCCTTCTGTTCTTCCAAGACAATTTCCTTTTTTCATTTGCGTTTCAAGGAGACAGTCTTAGAAACATTACAGAATAAAAGCCCAGAATTTTCAAGGGGTTTGGGTGATTAAATGCACATTAGCAAATCTAAAAAAAAAAAAAATTATATAAAATGTGATTAAAATTGTCAACCTTTTCATTAAGTGGTATTGGAATAATTAAATTTTCACATACAGATGTGACAGTTTTTAATCAAATACTACGTTCTTCATAAAAACTGAGTCTATTTTTGGATTTTATTAAGTTCCACAGACCTTTGTGTCTGTCCCTTAGCAAATACCACGTTGTATATATTTTGTTTTTACAAAAACTTAATAGTAAAAGTGAAAATCAGGGAGTGTGGCTTTTTTGCCTGTTTTGGTTTTTTAAAATTTGGTCTCAAAAAAAATTGTTCTCTCCCAGGGTGAGGGACATAGCTCAGCAGTATAATGCCTGCCTGGTAAGCACTAGGTCGGGTTTGATTTCTAGTTCCAAAACAAAAAAAGTGTTCTCTTCTAGTTCCTTTGCCCTATGACAAACACTTTGGACGAGGGTATCCATACCTTTTTTTTTTTTTTCTGGCAGAATGAACCGGATTTTGAACTCAGACCCTTGCACTTGTCAGGCAAGCACTTATTCTACTGAGCCATCTCCCTGGCCCTGGGTATCTATATCTACAAAGTAAGTCTATTGGATAATCTGACTGACCTAGTCTTGGCTCTCTAGATCATGCGGGTGAGAATGTACTGCTGTATTACACTTACTGAGTTCATGAGCCCAGTAGATGCTCTGCACAGATGTACTTGCGTGTTTTGCAAGGTTTGTATGTGAACATTATATTTACTGATGCTGTTGAAAATGGAATTAGAAAACAATGTTGGTTTGCAAAGTTTACAGCTGTTACATGGAAATGTGGTTTATGTCCATGTGTTGACTGTGTCGGTCTTGCGCTCTTGCTGGGCCCGCTTACTGCAGCTAGGAGTCTCTGACTTTTCCTTGAGGAACGGTGTCTGTGTCGTACATGAATCAGGGCAGTGCTGTTGTGCTCTAACCTGTGAGCTGCTTTTTTATGTTCTTTATTTTGGTTTGCAAAGTTTACAGCTGTTACATGGAAATGTGGTTTATGTCCATGTGTCGACTGCGTCGGTCTTGCGCTCTTGCTGGGCCCGCTTACTGCAGCTAGGAGTCTCTGACTTTTCCTTGAGAAACGGTGTCTGTGTCACACATGAATCAGGGCAGTGCTGTCGTGCTCTGACCTGTGGGCCGCCTCTTTATGTTCTTCACTTCATCCCATAGAGAAGAGCTCCACGAGCACTGTGGAAATAGCGCATGGAGACATCCTCATCTTGTTTTTGAGCTTCAGGTGAAAGCGTCTGGTCTTTGATACTAGCTGTAGATTTTAGTTGTAGTTTTTTTCATAGATACCATTATTAGATGAAGTTTCTATTTTTTTCTATGAGAGTTCTTAACCATAAGTGGATGTTGTATATTATCATCAAATACATTTTCTGCTTAGGTTGAGATAATTATAAAACTATTAAGTCTGTTAATATCATTTATTATACTGATTTATTATGTCGTAATGGACCACCTTGCATTCCCAAGAAAATCCTAGTTAATAATGATATATTACTGTATTTGTATTTTTTATGGATTCCATTTGCTATCATTTTGTTGAGAATTTTTATATCTATGTTCATGTGGAACATTTGTAACTTTCATTTAATGGCTGTTATATTGGTTTTAATATAAAGGTAGTGCTAGCCTTATAAAATGAATTGGAACAATTTTCTCCTATTGCATTTTCTGAAAGAAACTGTATAGAATTAGTTATAACTGGAGAAATCACAAGGATAACTATCAATATTTAGAAATATCAGAAAATTTTAAATATATCCTTAATTTCATCTTTAAGTTTAATGATGCAGTTTAAATATACATAATGAGGGCTGGGAAGCTAGCTCAGCAACGAAAGTGCCGGCCCAGCAAGGGCAAGGTTTTGAGTTTGATCCCTAGACCAAAAATAAAAAAGATAAATAAAATAGATACATACACATAATGAGACCCTGCTTCAAATCAAACAAAATAGTTCATTTTTAGTAAAATCTTTGATATTTTTGTATAAGTAGATTTTTCTGTAATTTTCAGTCTCAGTTGAGTTGCAGGGGTGTAAAGGAAATGTACAAGAAATACTCTTCTCTCTCTAAAACAGGGGGTCACTCGAACTCACGGCAACCCTCCTGCCTCAGCTACCCCAGTGCTAGGATTGCACTTGTGACCCACCACCACTGGCTTTTAATGTACAGCTTTAGCAAAAGGTAATTCTGTACTGTCACAAACACAGCTATAAAGTAGATCAGAATGCATAAGACTGGGATAAAATTCCAAGTGTTCATCCATTTCTGGCCATGAACTCCGTGCGGTCATGCTCCCAGGCTTGGAGTGGCTGGTATAGAATTGGAAAGAAACAGCATTTTAGGCCAGAGCTTCTCACATGTAGTTGTTGCACTGATGCCGTTCTACGAACTCATTATTTGTGCATGAAACAATAAATACTCAGATCCAAGGAAACACTTTGAAGCTTTGGCTGGGCTTAGTGGTGCACTCCTGTATCCCAAATGTTTGTTTTTTAATTTCATTTTTCTAATAATTTATTTAAATAGAATTTTCCAGTCTGGGGAGATAGCTCAGCCTGGCAAGTGCAAGGAGTCGAATTCAACCCCCCATACTACATACCCTGTCAGCCCCAAAACTGGGCATGTTTGCACATGCCTGTGATCCCAGCACTGGAGAGGCTGAGACAGGAGGATCACTGTGTGTCTGAGCTGCATAGCTCCAATAAATAAATAATTGAATTTTGCAAAAGTGTTAGCTGAGCTCAGCCTCAGCAATTTAACAAGGCCTAGCCTCAAGAGTGGGGAGCGGGGCTGGGAAATACAGTTCCATGTGAAAGTATTCCCAGTATTCCCAGTGTACTGGTTATGATCTCAGTGCACAGAAGAATAACCACAAGCAGAACAGAGACTGGCCCTGTGGCATGACAGTGTGAGATGGGTAAAATGCATGACGATGTTGCAGCTATATAGCCCACAAAGGGGAGGACTAACCTGTCCCTCAGGTTCTTCACTGCTTCCAATTCCCTCCCGGCGCTGAGCTTTCTAGCTGGATGTATTTAAAATACAGTGGTCACTGTCCTGGGCCACCTGAACAACTCAGGCTTCAGGAGAGAGAAAATCTGCCAAGTATGGATCAGAGGGAGACCGTATTTTAAACTCATACTCTTAAAAAATATTTGTGCTTCTCTTGAGGTTTTCCCTGGATCTCTTCCGAGAGGCTCAGTGAAAATTCCACTAGGTCCTAAGCCAGCAGGTGAACTCCATGCTGTACCAAGAGTGTACCTTTAGAGTTTATTCTAAGGGCTGACCAAATATCTCCGCGGATTAAAGGGCCTGCACGTAGGCGCAGGGGGCGGGAGTTCAATCCCAGGGTTTGCAATGCTAGCCCCTCCCCCAGGGTGCCCTGAGAAGGCAATTAAGACAGGACATGGTGGTGCATGCCTGTAAACCCAGCAGTTGGGAGGCTGTAGACAGGAGGATCACTACCTGTCCAATACAGTAGTGAGACCCTGAACACCCTATAGACCCTTCCCGAAAATACAAAAAAAA
>PVKA01044704.1:0-15997 GCA_004027165.1 Ctenomys sociabilis | reverse complement strand
CACATACACATCTAATAGGTGAGTAGGGAAGTAATATGTCAAGTTGCCAATATATATATATATATATATATATATATATATATTTTTTTTTTTTTTTTTTTTTTTTTTTCTGTCAATAAGAAATTTACTTGTTTAAAAAAATCCAAATGCTGGCGTTTTCCGGAGAAATTTAACAAATTTTTATTTATAATTGTTATAAAGTTGAAGTGCTGAAACTTGTTCACTGAAACATTTTTGACTTGCATTAATGCTTTACATCCCACGTGAAGATAAAAATTCACACACAAATGAAAATGGAAAAACTGCCAATACCTGATTTCTGTCCCCTATTTTCCACTTGCAATTATGTACTTTGGTACCTTTTGACCCCATGGGAAAACAAAAAACCTAACATTCAAAACTACCAATAACAGGAAGAGGAAAAAAAATATTTTGAGAATGAAATGTTTCCCACCATAGTGGACTCTTAAGCACGTTCTCCACGTATGCGGTGTGCTAGTTGGATATCTTTTGGCATAATTGTTACAAGTTTGGCGTGGATGGCACACAAGTTGGTGTCTTCAAACAGGCCAACCAGATAGGTCTTACTTGCCTCCTGCAAAGCACCAATAGCTGCACTCTGGAAGCGCAGATCTGTTTTGAAGTCCTGAGCAATTTCTCGAACCAGACGCTGGAAAGGAAGTTTGCGAATCAGAAGTTCAGTGGACTTCTGATAATGTCTAATTTCACCGAATGCCACAGTCCCAGGCCTGTAACGATGAGGTTTCTTCACCCCTCCAGTAGAGGGCGCACAATTACGAGCGGCTTTTGTAGCCAGTTGTTTCCTGGGCGCTTTACCACCGGTGGATTTACGGGCAGTCTGCTTGGTACGAGCCATGGTAAAGGGACCTCCTTACCCCCTTCTCCTTTGGCTGGAGCTCGGCGAGTGAGAGGCGGCGCTGGCGTTAGAGAGCAACGGCAGCTCGGCGGCGGCTGCGAACACAATTCCTTTTTTACTGTTAATGTAGGAAATATTAAAACTGCTTATTGGGGATAAGAGGTGCGGTATTACAGTTTTGTTAGCATTGGCCCTTGGAGTTATACCTGAAATATAAATATGGTCCCTCCTAATGTGCAGTTCTGCTTTCCACAGT
The DNA here is from genome assembly GCA_004027165.1 of Ctenomys sociabilis. Lineage (NCBI taxonomy): Eukaryota > Metazoa > Chordata > Mammalia > Rodentia > Ctenomyidae > Ctenomys > Ctenomys sociabilis. The sequence goes on along the minus strand of PVKA01044704.1, from coordinate 14,864 downwards.
TTCAGAGACCTTGGTCCAAAAAATTCTTGAAATAAATAATTCCTAATTTTCAAATTTCACATGAATAGCATAAATCTCATGCTGTCCTGTTACATTCCTTTGTACAGCTGATGTACACTGTTGGTCTGTTAAGTCATTCAGTAGCCATGGTATTACAGTTACATTAGTCCAGGGTACCGTGTTCCATGAGTAATTTTTATGATGTTTGTGTTTTTTTGAGGCAAGCTCTCACTATGTATTCAGGCTGGCCTCAAACTAGCGGCAAGCTTCCTGCCTGTCTCCCACTTGCATGGGATTACAGGTGTGTGCCAGCACATCAGGCTACAGATATTTTTTAAATTGAAGTAAAATTCCCAAAATGGTAACGAATGAGAGTATAATTGAGGAAACTAGTACAAATCATGTCATGCAACTTCACCTTAATGTAGTTCCACAAAGTCTTAAATAAATTTCAGTGAAGACATTTTCAGTCCCAGATTCCCACATTCGTGCTCTCAATTAGGATAAGTATAAATAGCTATGCCCAGTAAACTGGAAAAATCAGGTTCAAATTAAGAATTTTATGAACAGCCTGTTCTGTCACACTTTCCAACTTCTGCGGTGTGCACACATTGCTTCTTGCAGGAAACTAGAAAGATCTGAATTATAGGAAAACACAACAGATACTCTTGCCCTTCAGAAGTCCCAGGGCATCCAGAAACAAAGGGTAGGGCATGGTTCTGAAGACTAATTTGTGATCCAATCTTCTCCCATCAGTAAAACGAGAAACACCTCTCCAGACTTCACAATATGGAGCTTTTCAACTCCCAGTTCCTTTGGTAGGGAGAGAAAAAATGTAAAACCTCAGAATGCGGTCAGGTATGGAACACGCAGAATCTTAATTTCAAGGCTAGTTTGGGCACTCAGACCATCTTAAAATAAGGGCTGCGAATATTCCTCGTGGTAGGTGCTAGCCAAGCATGCACAAGTCAAGAGGCTTGATCCCTGAAAAACCATTTAACCACAAATACTCTCAAGTTAGGGCTTCGTCGAGTCAGCAGTAGCGGGGTCCGGGAGTAGCTGCGGATAGTGCGTTTTCCCCGGGCCCTTTCCTTTACTCTCCGAATCTAAACTAGCGTTGTGACTTCCAAAGATACGTTTTTTAACAAGATAGCGAGGTGACTTCAATCTGGCGGGCTTTATTTCTTTTGAACCCGCCCGAGAATCACCACTCATTGAGTGCACTGCACGGGGCAACTTGGCCCCCGTGGCCCACGCCCACTTGCGGCCCAGGGCACGCAACACGGAGGCAAAGGTTCGCCAAGTCTCGTGTGCGCTCCCGCACCGCGGGAACTAATCGCCCGCCTCTGCTCCCTGCCCCGCCCCCCTTGCGCGCACGCGCGTCGGGGCTTCTCGGGCTGCCGCGCCTCAGGCTGCCCTGGTTACCGTTGGTGTTCGGGAATCGGCAGTGGTTCCTCCTTCGCTTGCTCCCGGTGCCTCCGGATTCCCGCGGCGGTTTGATACGCGCGCGCCCGCCCGCTCACGTGGGCCGGGGCTTCCTCGCGGGCTCTGGCTGACGGCTGAGGCGGGAGGAAGGAGCGGCGGTCGCTGTTTACCCGTCCTCGGCGCCCCACGGCGGGCGCAGTGATAAAAAATGGCGAAATGGGGGTAGCTGGCACAAAATCTGAGGCAATGGGTTGCGTTTGTGGGACAGTTGTTGGAACCCCTTGACGTGGGTGCCGGTTTTTCTAGGCAGTTCGACCTGGCGACCTCGGGCTGGAGCCCTACTGGAGAGACCACGGACTCCGCGGGTCGCCGAGGGCCCCCCCGAGAGCCGGAGGCGATGGATGAACAGAGTGTGGAGGTGAGGGGCGTTACGGGGGTGGTGGTTAGTCCCCACTATCCGTGAGCCTGTTTTCTGCTGGCACCGTCATTCTCTGCTAGGGCCCCTCCATCCGGTTGTTGGCGCTGCGAGGCGGGCTGCCCCGGGGCGACCCTCTGGATGATTCCGCAGTCTGGTGCTGCATAGCCTGGTGCTTTCAGGGCTGCCTTGGCACCAGTACAGTCCTCATCACCTGGTATTTGCAAACTAAGCCTTTGCAGAGCAAAACTGCAAATCCATGAGATGGACGTGTTCTCTGCTAACCGCTACTTAAGAGTGGTTGAGAGCGAATCTAAATCAAGCTCCAAATGGATAATTACATTTCCTTTCCAACTGTACATTTTATTTTGCAGGCTTCTACGCTTCCTAGATTAAATGAGATGCGCGCGCACGCGCGCACACACGTGTGTGCAGTTTATTTATTTATTATTTATTTTTGGCGGAACCGGGGATTGGACTCAGGCCGTGCGCTTGCCAGGGAAGCACTTATTCCACTGAGCCATCTCCCCGTCCCCTGTGTGTATTTGTATAGTCATATTTGGATGTAGTTTCCAGAACAAATTATTCCTTTTATATAACTTGTAAGCTGATTTCAGGTGGTTGGGATAGTTCCACAAAGCCTTTAAGAGTTTTGAGACAGGGTCTGGCAGTGCATCTCAAGCTGGCCTTGACTCACCACTTTGTAGCCCAGGTTGGCTTCGAACTCCAAACGATCCTCTTATTTCAGCCTCCATAGGGCTGAGATTACAGGTTTGCGCACCACGCCCAGCTAAGATTGTGAATGTTATTATACAGACTGTCAACTTTGAACTTTTAAAATACTAAATCCTTCCTGGTAAGCAAGTAACCCTGTTACTGAGCACCCCACTTGGAACTAGTTCACCTAGTGGTCTTTATTGTCTCATCCACAGCCAATTGAGAGTCTGCACTTCACAGGCTCTAATTCCAGCAATCCTAACTGGAATCATGAGTACATAATTTTTCCTTAATTCACTTGTGGAATTAATATTACCTAGGTATTGTAAGTTTACTTTTTTTTAGTATGGAGTGGAGTGAAAATAATCAGCAACTACATTTAATTTTACGTGTTTTTTGTCACTTTATAAATGGATTCACTTGAGGCTTGCAAAATAATACAGATTCTTTACATTTTTCTATTTTCAAGGCCTCAGAATCTCTGCCAAATTAATTTCATTCCTTCAGACTGACTGACTGCCTCCCTCCTTCCCTGTGTGTGTGTCTGTCTGTCTGTCTATCTGTCTCTCATTTATGCTGGCCTTGAACTCACTATGTAGTGTAGGCTGGCTTTCAACTCCCTCAGTCCTGAGTGCTAGGATTACAGGTGGGCACTGTCACACTCAGCCTGAAAGCTTTCAAAGAACTAGTTGGTTGCAATATCTCTCAGGGACAAAATACACAGCCATTAGGATACATATATTTTTAAAACCATTTAAAACCATTTTTCTCCTTACCTGTAATACAAATTATAATGGGGAAATTACAGGGAAAAGTCATATTGAGCATTCAGTGATAGTCTTTTTTTTTTTTTTTTTTCTGTTGTGTATCATAAGCGTTTCTCTGTCATAAGTTAAATATTTTTTAATAACAATGATGATTTATTTTGTGGTACTGGGGATCAAACTTGGGACCTTGCTTAGCTATATCCCTGGCCCTCTATGATCCCTGGCCCTCTATGATGTGATTTGTCTAACTGCTATAATATTAACATTGGGACATCTGGGCTATTGCCAGATTCTTGCCATTATTCTTAATAATGTACTTACAGTCTGTCTTTTTCTTAGAATAGAGTCCTTGTCAAACTTACAAAAAAAAAGATGTATGTTGTCCAGGAGATGTTTAGAGGTATTTAGGCCTTGACCAAGTTTTGATGTGGAATGTGGTAAAAACTAAGATATTAGCCCGCAGTAAATGTCATTGTTATGTGATTTTTTTTTGTTTTTTGATTTTTTTGAGAGTGTGTTTGGGTTTGTAGTATAGACTGGCCTTGAACTATGTATGTAGCCCAGGCTGACCTTCAATTTATAGTGATCTTCCTGCCTGTCTATAGAGTGCTGAGATTATAGGCATGTACTATTGTGTCCAGCTCAAGTGAATTATTTTTGTAATGTTTTTATTTTTGATCCAGTAGTCTAATCTTGGACCCTTGCATCTTATATTATTTTCAGAGCATTGCTGAGGTTTTCCGATGTTTCATTTGCATGGAGAAATTGAGGGATGCTCATTTGTGTCCACATTGCTCCAAGCTTTGTTGTTTCGGCTGTATTAGGGTAAGTTGTGTCTCTTTTAACTTGTAGTTAGTTTAATATGATGTAAGGATTAACTGTTTCACTTACCTTTTTCTTACTTTATTTTCTTCTTAAACATGTCCCTTAGATGAAAGTACCTTAATTAGCCTACTAGTTTGTATTGTTTAGTGCTTTGGTGGTGAATGAATAGTATATGATCGTTACTATGAGATGTATGAAGATACTGAGGTGTTTCTGTAAGCAAAACTCACTGTAACTTTAATATATTTACATTATTAAATGTGCTACATATTTAACAAATACATCTTTTTGTTGTTGTTGATTTAGTGGTACTGGGGATTGAACTCAGGATGTTGCACTTGCCAGGAGCTTATTCTACTGAGCTATCTCCCTGATTTCTGTTTTTATTCATTTCATTTATTTATTTTCGGTTTTTATTTTTGAGACAGTTTCCTTATGTAGTTCAGGCTGGCCTTGAATTTGCAGTGATCCTCCTGTCTCAGCCACTTAAGTGCTCTAATTGCATGTGCTGCCATACCTGACTAACAAATTCATTTAACAAATACTTGAAAACAACTCGTGTTTGCTTGCATTATGCTTGAGGTTGAGGGATGACAAACACCTTCCCTTGTAGGAGTTTAAATCCAATAAAAGTAATAGACTTGAGTGTTTACATTGCAAAAATGTGTGGCTTATGAAGAGGCGCTAAAAAAGTATTGTTCTCAAAAAAGGAATTTACACAGGCTTAATATGTAAAATGGTGAAAAAGTGGGTAAAGAGTTTAAAGGCAAAGAATAAAATCTTGTATAGTTATAAGAGACAACAGAGATGTATTGGTAAACTCCTCAAAGTTATGGGGAAGCCTAAGATGTAAAACAAAAATCTTACTTCGTAATAAGTTGTTGTGATATGGAGCAGCACATCTACAGGAGACAGTTGGAAACTGACTGTCCTGCACACATTACTCGAGATAATCTCTACTGAGAAAATCAAAGCCATTAATATTATTTTCACATTATATGTTGTTTCCTTGTACTTGGCCTACATAAGATAGATACCATATCCTCTTGTTGAGAGTGATATCTGTAGCACTGAAATAATTTTCTTGCTGCTAAGCATGGTGGTACATGCCTTCAATCTCAGCTATTTGGGTGACTGAGGCAAGAACTTGGAAGCCAGCCTAGGCAACTTAGACCTTTTATCTCAAAAGATAAAAGTGTTGGAGATATAGCTCAGGATGTAGAAAAGCTATGGGTTCAGGTCCCAGTACCACTGCCATCACCACCACCACTGAAAGGTTTCTTGCAGTCACAAAATAGTATTGTCTTGGTTCTTGAGTGTACTTTAATTTGTTCATTTGTTCAGCATATACTGCTTGCCTAGTTGGTATCAAGCATTGAGTTCCCAAGGAATGCTAATTCTAATATGTATAAAAAAGTGCATACATGTTAGATATGAGTAAGTGCTATGAAGGAAAAACTGAATAGGGTGACAGAGAATTTTGAGGAGGTGATAAATGGTTTAGATTTAGCTGTTTTAGTTAGGGCAGTCTGGAAAAGACATTTCAGCAGAGATCTCAAAATTTGAGAATGAACTGTGTGAATATCTGAAGCAGTTAAATGGAAAAAGAGACTGAGTTAGAAGAATGCTCAGTATGTTAAGAAATAGCAAGAAAGTCAGTGTGGCCACAGCAAAGTGAACAGAGGGAGAGAGGTACAGTAATTGAATTCAAATTAAGGGCCTTGGTAATTACTTTGGATGGTAGCTGTTGACCTTGAAAGCTTGTTTGGGAGTTCTAGTTTGTGGAGCACAGCTACTCATGTACTCTTGACTGAAGAATAGTACTTTTATCTTGGAAAGTTGTCTGCTTTGATTGAGTATATAGCTTACCTTAGGGATGTAAATGGAGCTATGAGGGAGGAAGGGGACATTGACCTAGCCAGCAGGTCAATCAAATCAACTTGGATGATCAGTGGTGATATCACAGCTAGATTGCTGTCATATGCTGATGGTAGCCATTGAAAGCTTTTTTGGGGGGCCAGGGAGATGGCTGAGTAAAATAAGCGCTTCCCTGGCAAGTGGAAGGGCCTGAGTTCAATCCTTGGTTCCACCAAAAAAAATCTTTTTTTCTCTTCCTAAAAAACATACATGAGTTTTATTCCTTGTTTCTTGGCACCAAGATTAATCATTTTAATTTGTATGTCTATACATTCTTTTATAATTTGCAGTTTTTCTGCAATGAGTGTTACACTTTGATAGTATCTTTTTTTTTTTTTTAATTCAGGAATAGTTTAATAAGTTTAATACATATTGAACTTCAATATGTAGTTCAAGCTGGTCTTGAACTCAGTATACAGCCAGCCCAACATGGTCTTGAGCTCATGGTGATCCTCTTGTCTCCACCTCTCAAGGGCTGGAATTACAAGTGTGCACCATATATTTTATTTTATTTTTTATTTTTTTACATATAATGAATTATGATTTTTTTTCATGCACCATATATTTTAAAAAGAAACTAAGCCCAACTGTGTTTGGTAAAGATATATTAAAAATTTTTTTTAAAAAATCTAATAAAATGAAGTTCTATTGTAAAATCCTATAATATCACATAAACATACTAAAAATAATTCTTGCCTTTAGAAAGGAGCTTGCGTGCTTTTTTTTTTTTTTTTATTTTAGGGAAAGGTCTACAGGGTGTTCAGGGTCTCACTACTAGATCGGACTCATAGTGATCTGCCTGTTTACAGCCTCCCAAGAGCTGGAATTACAGCCTCACACCACCATCACCCAGTCTGAATTCTTATCTCAATGCACCCTGGGGGCAGTGCCGGCATGGCAGGCCTGGGGATGAAACTTCTGGTCCCTGTGCCTGCTTGCAGGCACTTTAATCACTGAGCTATTTGGCCAGCGCTTAGAAAGGAGCTTTCTAAATTTTTGTGTTGCTGGGGCAAAGGAGATGGCTCAGTAGAATAAGTGATTCCCTGGCAAGCGCAAGGGTCTGAGTTCAATCCCCAGTTTCGCAAACAAAACAAAACAAAACAGGTATCTAAACTTTTGTGTTGCCATTGGCTGCTGTTCAGTATTATTAGAAAAAATCATTTGTATTATATCTTTCAAAATAATGAGTCTTCTGGGGCCAAGGAGATGGCTCAGTAGAATAAGTGCTTCCTTTGCAAGTGCAAAGGCCTGAATTCAATCCCTGGTTCCCCTCCCCACAAAAAAAAAAAAAAGATGTCTTCCTTTGCAGTGAGTGTAGTGGAACTGATAACTAAATCATGGCTTGGATTTTCTAGCATGAGTCATTTCTGAATTTGAACAGCTGTTTTACCCTGTTTTTAAAAACTTAGAAGCTGTATTCATTGTTCTCCCCTTCTACATATCTCTTAAGAGTTAGGGCTTTTAACTTTTCATTCTATAGTTAACTTTCCCTGAACTCGCCATGGAAAACACTCCTAAAGGCCCTGTCTGGCTTCACCAGAAGGAAGGCACAACTGTGAGTGCAAACTGGCATGAGGCCTAGAATGGTGGCCTAACTGTAAAAGTTTTATTTTTGATCAGCCTAAATTTGTTTATTTTGCATCTTTTCTTTTTTTTAATTTTTTTTTTTTTCTGGAACCAGGGATTGAATTCAGGCCCTTGTGCTTACCAAGGAAGCGCTTATTCCACTGAGCCATCTCCCTGGCCCTTTATTGTACATCTAACTGGAATTGGAAATATAAATCTGAATTTGACACAGATACAGAAAAATTGTTATTAGCCTTTACATGGTATTTCAAGCCAAAGAGTTAGATGGAAAGAGATTTTAGGTATGATCTCTCAGGCACAGTCAACATTTAAAGGTCAAGACAAGTAAAAGGAGATGAGCCGGGCGTGGTGGCGCATGCTTGTAATCCCAGCACTTGGGAGGCTGAGGCAGGAGGATTGTTGTGAGTTCGAAGCCAGCCTGAGCTACAAAGTGAGCTTAAGGCCAGCCTGAACTGCATAGTGAGACCCTGTCTCAAAAAGACAAAAAAAAAAAAAAAAAAAAAAGGAGAAGATTAGCAAAGGAGAACAAGAAGTTGTAATAATTGAGATAGGTAAAAATCTAGCAGGGTGAAGCATTACAGAAGTCAGGTAAAACTGTTTCAGATGTAAGTTTATCATGGTTTCTGGCTTAGGAATTGAGTTTTGTGTTTGAGACAGTATAAATCATTGGTGACTTTGTGAGTGATTTCAGTGAAATGGTTGGTATCTTAGCCACTTGTCTGCTACTAGAAGAAAACAATACCTACAATTTAAAGAGAGGCTTTTTTGGTTCATGGTTTTAAGAGGTCACTCCAAAGTCAGTTTGCTCTGAAGAAGAAACAACACAGTATTGGGCAGGGCAGAGTAAACCTGCTCAACCTATGGTAGCCAGAAAGCAGAAAAAGGAAGAGGTGGAGATAAGATTGTATTTTTACAGGTCAGGCCCCTAATGACCTACCTCTAACTAGGCCCCACTTCCTAACATGTTACAGGTCAGCTATGGTACCCCATCATCTAATCCTAAATATATGAAGCTTTCGGGGGACACTGCATCCAGACCCTAACAGTAGGGATGAAAATTTGATGAGAGAAGAAAAAATGACAGGAAATATTTTAAAAAATCAAATTTCACAGAGTTGTTATTCTAAAAGTGATATAAAGATAAAGAGGCATGTTGGAAGTCAACATAGTTTTTGCTTTGTTTAATTTTTATCTTGCTGAGACTTAACAGTTACAGAGAATAATTGATACTGGACAAGGATGGGTGATTACAGAAGCGAAGTACTTGGGAAACTTGACACCCCACCTCACCAAATTGTTCCAGTATTCATTTGAAAACTTTCCCTTTCTCCCATGCCATTTCTTTTCATTTGACTATGGAAATTTGACTCTGATGGTCTAGATACTTGTGTCATTGAATACAACAGAAGTCCAGACTTGCAGTTTGATGACAGACTAGAACTATACTCATCTTCTAGCAAATGTTTTGGTGATTTTTTTTTTTCTTCCAAATATATCCAAAGATGGGAACATCCACTGTATTTTCAAGCTAGGTCTCATTCATCAAATTACATTTGATTATTTTTTAATATCTTATTTGTATTTTTTGGTACCATTTGTCTCTAGTTTTTTTTTTTTAACCCCCTTGATCTTCAGCCTTGGTAGCACTTTTTTTTTTTTTCATTTTGCCAGCCATTTTTTGTTAGGTATAATTGACATAATAACTAGACATTTCAGTTATACAATTTGATAAGATTCTCCTGTTTGGTAAGTTTTAATAAGTATATACTTGTGAACCTATCACTGCAGTCAGGATAGTGAACATATATGCCATCACCAGAAATATATATATATATATATATATGATCTCACAATGCAGTTCAAGCTAGTTTTGAATTCACTGTATAGCCCAGGCTGGCCTTGAACTCCCACTGATTTTCCTGCCTCAGCTTCCCAGATGCTGCGATTACAAGCATGTGCCACCACATCCAATTTTACTGTATTTTTTTAATTAGAATGGAATGGCTAGGTCATATGAATATGTTTAACTTTTGAAGACATTGCCAAACTTTGCTAAAATAGTTATAATAGTTTATATCCTTAGCAGCAGTGCATGAGAGTTTGTTTCATCCAAATTAATGTTCACATTGGATATATTCACTTTTTAAAATTTTAGCTATTTGTACAGGTATGTAGTAGTAGTTCTTGTTTTTTCTTTTTGATGCTTTTTCGAGGCACTAGAGATCATAGCCAGCTACATGTGCACAGTAGCAAGCATTCTGTTGCTGAGGTATACCCCTGGCCCTTTTTTTTTTTGATGCAAGATCTCACCAAGTTGCCCAGGGTGGGCTTAAATTTGTAATCTTCTTACCACAACCTCCCAAAATGCTAGGATTATAGGTCATTTTATTTATTTTCTTTATTCTTTACTTTTTTTTGGTCTTACTCTTTAATTAGGCTGGCTGTAAGCTAACTGTGTAGCCTAGGCTGGCCTCAAGCTCAAGGCAACCCTCTTGCTTCAGCCTCCTGAGTGCTTGGATTACAGGCATATGCCACCATGCCTGGGAGGTAATTATTCTTTAAATTAGCATTTCTCTAATGAATAAAGATTCTTTCAAAGGTTTATTTGTCATTCACATATTATGTTTGGATAACATTATCTATATATCAATATGTTACTGCTGGTTCTTGTCTTTTTTTGTATCAGGAATTGAACTCAGTACCTTATACTTGCTAGGCAGGTGCTGTGCCACTGAACAATATGCTCAGCCCTTTTTCCTTTTCCTTGGGTTTGGGAGAAACATTGCTTTTTTCAGTATTAAATTTGCCATGTTTAGCTAGGTATGGTGGCACATGCCAGTAATCCCAGTACTTGGGAGGCTGAGGCAGGAGGATTTTTGCAAATCAGCCTGGGCTACAAAGTGAGTTCAAGGCTAATCTGAATGGCATAGTGAGGCCCTGTCTGAAAAAGACCCCCCCTCCCAAATTTTTTCATTTAGGTATTTGATAACAGGGTCTTACTACACAGCTCTGACTTGTAGTGATCCTCCTGTTTTCAGCCTCCCAAGTGCTGGGATTATAGGCATGTGCCACCATGCCTGGACTCATTCTTTGGCTCAGCATGCCCCGGGGGCAGGGCCGGAGTGGTATGGAGAACCTGGGGTCTGACCCTGGTCCCTGTGCTTGCCAAAGCAGGAGCTTAGTCCGCTGAGCTGTCTGTGCCTACATGTACATTAGATTATGAAGGACTGGCAAGATAGCTCAGCAGACTAAGCACCTGCTTAGGCAAGTGCAGGGTCTAGGGTTTGATTTCCTATACTACCTACTGTCCTGGCCCTGCTGAGCTAGTCACTTAGTCTGGGTGTAGTGGTGTACACCTGTAAGCTCAGTGCTGAGGAGGCTGAAAACGGGATTAAATACGAGTCAGAACTGCATATTAAGACCCTGTACCAAATACATTAAATATAAATAAAAAAAGGTTATGAAATGTAAGGTAAAAATACCATAAGTAGAAAGCTTAATTCTAGCCTAGAATAAGCAGGAAAATTCCTGTGGGACAGGAAATGGAAGAGATTATATATGCAAATATATAATATATAATGCAAATATATAATGTTATATATTGCAGCATTTGACCTGTTTTGACCATATTTAAAATCCGATCTGGCCTGTTTGTGGGTGGCGGCAAGAAGGAGCGCCATAAAGGCTTCAGGCACATTCCAGGAATACAAGGTGGTGGGGTGCCGCTTACCCAAAGTGCTGTATACCGCCTCTACCGCATGCAAATTTTCCCATCCAACTATATTGTTGCCACATCCCATTTCTGGTACTTTGTGTCCCAGCTGAAGAAGATGAAAAAATCTTAAGGGGAGATTGTCTACTCTAGGCAGGTGTTTGAGAAGTCTCTGCTGCAGGTGAAGAACTTAGGCATCTGGCTGCGCTGTGACTCCCATGGTGACACCCACAGCATTTACCAGGAGTACGGGGACCTGACCACAGTAGGCGCTGTGTCACCCAGTGCTACTGAGACATGGACACCAGGCACCAAGCCTGTGCCTTCTCCGTCCAGATCATGAAGGTGGAGGAGATTGCAGCCAGCAAGTGCTGACAGCCTACTGTCAAGCAGTTCCATGACTCCAAGATCAAGTTCCCACTGCCCCACTGGGTCCCTGCATCACCAACACAAGCCCCACTTCACCACTAAGAGGTCCAACTCCTTATGGAGGCAGTGCCAATAAGCCTGGCACCACCCCACAAAAAAGAAAACAGTCTGGTCATTCCCAGTTATGGTTCCAACCTTTAATGAGATTATCATCTAGCAGTACAACTGAGGCCAACGCATATATCATTGAAAGTGTTATAAATACAACAAAGGGGAAAATATGGATTGCTGTGGGAAAGCACAGTAATAGTATTTAAGATGGTCTACAGTGTGAATAACAGTTTTTAGGAGGAATTGACATAAACTGGAGTGAGGGGAGTGTTTCAGATGAGGTTGTGGATGATATTCTGTGGAGAGAGGAAACATTTAAAAGCATTTAACCTTATTGGGTTGTAGGGTATAGCCAACAACCTCTACAGTCCTTGTAGAGGTAGAGCCTGAGAATACTTCCTGAAGAGAAATATGGGAAAGATACGATTTTATCAGAGGAGTAGCATGGTTAGAGTGTGATTTTGGAGGAAGAAATCTGACACCCCCCCAAAAAAAATCTCATGTTTCCCTAGGGATGAAAGAAATAGTGTGATTTATTAAGAACGGAGAGATCCTTTCCTATTTGCTGTTTTACCTCCTTTTCCAGCTGTCTGTCATCTTAAGTTTTTTTTTTTTTTTTTTTCCTCCTATAGAACTGGGTATTGAACCTAGGGCATTGTTCTGCCCATGAGATGCTGCATCCCCAGCCCTTTTTAGTTTTTAAATTTTATTTTGAGATAGGATCTCACTAAGCTGCCTGCACTGACCTCAAACTTGGGGTCCTTTTGCCTTGGCTTTCTTAGTACCATGGATTATAGCAGTGCGCCCTATGCCCAGCTCACCTGAAATCTTTTAAGGTCCTTTAAGGTTTCCTTGAGAAATTTATTGCTGAATTATTTGACTTCATGTAAAAATTCATGCTCTTTTAAAGACATTGAAAGGGATAAACAAATAATACTTAGAATACATTGATATAGGATTTGTTATTCACCTCAGGACCTATTTGCTACACCATTAAAATTTGTACCTATTAACCTGTTGTCTTCAGACAAATATTGAGAAAATTTTGGTATCTTTGGTATATGATATAAAACTGTTCCTAATGTGGTAATAATTAAAATGATTAATTACTAAAATTTGGGATTTAATACAGTGCTGTCATCTACAAGGAAGCCAAAGTAACTAAAGTTTAAATTACCAAAGTACAAAATCTTTTTTTTTTTTTTTTTTTTTTTTTTGCGGGGATTGAACTCAGGACCCTGCGCTTGCCTGGCAAGTGCTTATTCTGCTGAGCTACCTCCCTGGCCCCAACAAAGTACAAATCTTAAGACTTAGGAAAAAGTTGTTGTTTTACCTATTGATATTTTAAGTCTAATTTTATATGCCTATAGTGTGTATACCTCAGAATTAGTTTGCTTTTTAAAAAATTTTGTAGTTTCTTAAATGTTCTCAGGGAGTTTATAGTAGCTTAGATAGAAGAAAATCGTTGCTGTGGTTTAATTTTGAGGATGGACAGAATGAAATGATAGGATCATTATTTTTGTGAAGATTTTATGTTTAAGAAACCTAGATAGTCCTAGAATGACTTCCTTTCCTATGGGACAGTAGCCTCTTAGCTGTTTTAGGATAAGTTCTGTCCTTTTGAAGGTTTGTTCCTGTCAGGATAATGAGACAGTAGATTGCATTGTATTTCTATAAGCTCTGAAATTAATTTAGGCTTCAGAGAATTAAACTCATTAAATTTGCTTTGTAAATCCTTAATGTGTACAAATTAATGGAGTTTATACAATAAAAACTCAATTCTTTTACCTTAATAGCGCTGGCTGACAGAGCAGAGAGCTCAGTGTCCTCATTGCCGGTAAGTGTTTTTGCTATACTCATTTCTAGTTTGTAGTGTGAGACAAAGTCTAAATTACTAACTTGCCCAGGCTGGGCTTAAGTTTGTGATCCTCCTGCTTCAGCCTCTGAAGTAGCTGGGATTACAGGTGTGTGCCATTATTTTCTGACTTGTTTGTATGTGTATACGTGTATCTTATTGTTTTGTTTATTTGCAGTACTGGGTACTACTAAACCCAGGGCCTCCATACTGAATTATAACCCAGCCATTCAGAGAGAGAGAGAGAGAGACAGAGAAAGAGAGAGAGAGAGAGAGAGAGAGAGAGAGACAGAAAGAGAGAGAGACAGAGAGAGAGAGAGTGGTTTTAATGGCAGAATCTCACTGAGATGTCTGGGTTGGACTTAAATTTGTCACAGCCTCCCAGAGTGCTAAGATTACAAGTGTGTGTCACCATGCCTGGCCATAATTTTTAAAAAGTAGTAAATATCTTTTGTTAATGGTGTATATACATGTAATTTTTTTAAAGTTTGAATAATTCACTATAATAACTATCTCTTGATTTCTTTATACCCATATTGTGAGCTACTTTGATTATTTTTACTTTTGATGCCAGAGTGCCATCTTCTGTCCTTTTTTCATTCTGTATTGTTTACTTTTCTTAGCTTGTAAGAAGACCAGCAGTATTATATTCCTACACTATCCAGTATGTTAGCCACTAGCTACATGTGGGGTGATTAAGCACTTAAAATGTCTAGTGTGACTATGTAATGAAATTTCAGGTGGGTTTTGTTTTGTCTTATTGAGACAAGTTTCACAATGCAGTTCAGGCCAGCCTTGAACTCATTTTGTGGCCCAGACTGGTCTCAAACTCTGCAATAATCCTCCTGCCTCATCCTCTTGAGTGCCAGAATTAAAGGTTTATGCCACCAAGCATGGTCTGACATTTCCGTTTTTTTAAAATTAATTGAAATAATCACATGTAGATAGTAGCTGCTGCTGCTGCTTTCTTCTCCTCCTTCTGCTTCTCCTCTTCCTCCTCCTCCTCCTTTTCCTTTTCCTCTTCCTCCTCGTCCTCCTTGTCGTCCTCCTCCTCCATCTTCTCCTCCTTCTCCTCCTCCTCCTTCTCCTCTTCCTCCTTCTCTTCCTCCTCTTCCTTTTTTTCTTCTTCTCCTCCTCTTTCTTTTCCTTTTCCTTCTCCTCCTC
>PVKA01044703.1:0-15951 GCA_004027165.1 Ctenomys sociabilis | reverse complement strand
ATAGACAAAGGAAGGGTTGTAGAAAGAAAAAATCATCCTGTGTGTGTATAGACAGTACAGTTGGGTTAGATAACGCGGTGCTTCTACATAATTCTATGAGAGGCAAGATCAGCACTATTGGTGGTGGGACAGGTTATTATGTCGGCTTTTAGTGCTATGGTCATCCACTAGGTAAATAATTATTGAATCTTTGATATAACTTTTCGTATTCTTAAGAAATGATACTTCAAGGGCTGGTCAAATAGCTGCAAGCAGCCACAGGAGCCAGGGGTTTGATCCCTCGACCTGCCATGCTGGCCTTGCCCCTAGGGCACACTGAGAAGGCAATTGAGACTGGGCGTGGTGGTGCAAGCCTGTAATCCCAGCTCTTGGAAGGCTATAAATAAGCAGATCACTAGAGTCTGATCTAGTGGTGATACCCTGAACACCCTGCAAGCCCTTCCCTAAAATACAAAAAAAAAAAAAAAAAGATACTTCAAAATAAAAATGACAGTGTTTCTGCATATGTGTGTCTGCATGCTTGGGCATAATCAGACTACATCATAACAATAATAATGCAAGGGACAGAAGTGAAGAATAAGAGATATTTGGTTATTTAGGTGTACTGTACTTGCCATGAGGCAGTGCTTCAATGGCAAGTGGAAATGGCACTCGGGATTTGGAGGCAGATTTATTTTAGTTGCTCGACACTGATAGGGATCATTCCCGGAGTATCAGGCCCTGATCTCTGATGGCCTAAGGCTTTTGTATGATGCACAAGCAGAAGGTAGAAAGGCAACAGCAGCCTAGCAGTTCTTCTGGTCATCTAGCAGGGTGAGATTATGGATTACGAGAGTAGATTAAAGGTCATCAGTTCATGAAGTTTGGGACCATCAGGCAACCTGTATCTTCAGTTATGCTCTCATGGTTAAAGAGGTCAAGAAAGTAATTACAAGCCCTGAAGCAGGGACAAAGCTAGGCAGATTCAAAAGAACAAAGTGTCTAAAATGACTTCTCTTATACAGTTTTTCCCTTTCAGTGTAGTATCATTTCAAAGTGGACTTGGATTTGTTTTAAATATATATTGCAAATTCCAGGGCAACTACTCAAAGAAGTAAACAAGAACAACTGAGTCAGGCATAGTAAAATACACCTGTAAACCTGGAACTCTTGGAGGCTAAGATATGAGGATCATACATTGAGTGCAGCTTAAGTAACTTAGTAACATAGTGAGATCCTGTCTCTAAATAAATATAAAAATAAAAAAGGCTTTAGATGTAGCTTATTGGAAAAGTCTTGAGTTCTATCCCCAGTACTAAAACAAAACAAAAAAAAAGAGTTCATTTACTAAGCAACAAAAACACACTTGCAAAAAATTATAAATTAATACCACAGAAGACATAAAAAGAGACATATTGTTGAATACAGACTTACTGTTGAAAATTAAAAATACTTGGACTGGCCAAATACCTCAGCAGATTAAAGTGCCTGCAAGCAGGTGTAGCTGCCAGGGTTCATTCCCCAGGCCTGCCATACGGGCCCCGCCCCTGGGACAAGCTGAAATGGCAATTGAGACTGGGTATGGTGGTGCATGCCTGTAATCCCAGCTCTTGTGAGGCTATAAACAGGCAGATCACTGATCTAGTAGTGAGACCCGGAAACACTCTGTAGACCCTTCCCTAAAATACAAAAAAAAAAGAAAGAAAGAAAAATACAGACAAAGAAAAAAGCCAAAAAATGAAAACAGTAACCAATAGAGCTAATCATTTTGAATATCGGTAGTCTAAACAACAAATAAAAGATAGAGATTGTCAGAATGGCTTAAAATCAAACCCCCCTCCTCTGCACCTGCTTGCAGATGCTTTAATCTGCTATTTGGCTGGCCCTAACCAGTGCTTTAATTGATTTTTTTTTTTTTTTTGGCTTTTCATCTTAAAAAAGAATAAAAAATAACTCAAATACATTAGAAACAATACAATATTTCATAAAATAAGATGATAGAAATTCAACAATGGCTATTATATTGAATATTGTTGTCTTCTATTCAAATAGCATCTTTCAAGGATGTGTCAAGGTAGCATTTACCAAAATTTCCAGCAAGGATCAAACACGTATATCTAAAGGTGACCGCATAAAGTAAAGGCCCTGTTTACATAGATTTGAGCACTTCTGTGCCATAAAAAAAAGGATAAATTTGAGATGTGAGAAAAATGGATGAACCTTAATACTATAACACTAAGTAAAATAAATCAGGCATACAAGTTTAAATATCACATAATTTCTCCAGTATAAGAAACCCAAAACATAAAGAATTGAAAGAACAACATAAGGCCCAGATCATAGGAATCTAGGAGATTATTTTCTAAATGAAAACTGGCTCTAGAGTTTGAGAAAGAGGAAAGGAAAAGAAGAGGGATGTAAAAATAATTAAGATGTGTTATTCACACATACCATCTCCCCACAATGCAAGTAATAAAATGAAAAAAATTGGTCTGTGAAAATTAATAGCCTGCTATTGCCTATGAGAAACTAATTTTAATTTAGCCAGGTGTCATAGCACATACCTATATTCTCAACACCCTGGGAGGCTGAGACAGGAGGACTGAAAGTTCAGGCCCCACCTGAACAACTTAGTAATAGAAAGTCCCTTTTTCAAAATTTAAACTTTTTTTGTAAAGGAAAATTAAATGAACATTTAGGAAAGAAGCTATAAAATAAATCACTTAAGCTTACACTTTAGAAACTAGACCAAGAAAAATTAAAATCTAGCTCAGTGGGTTAAAGCTCCTCAAGCAGTCAGGGGCTGTTGGATTCCTGGGCCTGCTGTGCCAGCCCCGCCCTTGGGGCATGCTGAGACTGCTATTGAGATTGGGTGTGGTGGCATGTGCCTATAATCCCAGCCCTTGGGAGGTGTAAACAGAGAATCACTATGAGCCTGATTTAGTAGTGAGACCCTGAATACCTTGTAGATCCTTCCCTGAAATACAAAACAAGAAAGAAAGAAAAATTAACTCCTAAGTGAGCAGAAGAAAAGAAATAATACAAATAGTACAGCAACAAATGATATTGCAAAGTAAATCAGGAAACCAATAGTGATTCTTTAAAAAGATCAACATAATCAATAAGCTTCTGTGATAATATAGTAAGGACTGTATGTTTGTCTTCTGTTGCCAGCTCTAGGAAGACTCTCCTTAAATCCCTTGGAACTTCCTGGGGGATGGGAGCGTCATTTGTTCTAATGAAGTGTCTCTTGGTGGGCTCCTAGCCATAGGAATTTGTCACCCTGGCCCAAGGGCCGAGGCAGATGAATGACAAAGAGACACAGAGTCAGTTTAATATACAGGCAGCCAGAGGGCTCTCCTCTCTAGGGCAGAAGAGCCCTGACCCTCTGTCTCATCCTGCTTTTATTTACCCAGACACAGGTACAAGCAAATAAACAATATTCATCTGTCTTCCACTATCTGTTGACAAATGCACAAGTAAACAACTTAATGTGCATAGACCTGAGAAACTGTCCAGAGTTGTATAGTATTTTCTCTGGACTCCGCGATATGCCATCATCCTGTGTGTTGCTTTACTCCTTTGTGCTCTCAAAAAAAAAGCAGATTAGGCCTTAATCTCCTTAACAAGTCTCTCACAAATATGCACTTATTTACAAAGGCAAAAAATATACACAGACTAGGAAGGAAAAATAAAACTGTTTACAGGTGATACAATCATCTATATACATACAAAATCCAGGAAAATAGATTAAACGTTCCCTAAAACTAATAATTTAAAAATTTTTTCAGGGCAGGAAGATAGCTCAGCAGTACCTGCCTGGACAGGTAGGTACTGAGTAAGATCTCCAGTACTCCCTAATTTTTTTTTTTGTTTTTCAATAATGAGTAATACACAAATCTCAATTGTTTTTCTGAATACCAGAAATCGACAAGGGAATTTGAATTAGAAATAATGCCACTTCTATCAGCATCTCAAAAGGGAAATATTTAAGTGTGAATCTGAAAACTAAATATTGCTGTTCTTTGTACACAAATAAAATAATACTTTCAGTTCATTGCCATTGTTCCCAAGATGCCAAAAAACTATTTTTATGAGCATAATTTTAGAAGCCATAAGAAAATCGTCACTATCTGCTATCCAAAAGAACTACCCATCTTCTGACTGATATGTGAATTATTTAGTGGGGAATTGGCAAAGACTGCCACAAGAGAAGGGAGAGAACTCTGAGTTTATTGAATTTCCAGGCAAGAGAATAGCACACTAATGTCCGAATTCATGGAGTGGATCACTTGGATATGGGATTAACTCAAGTTTCAGGTAGGACAGGTTTGGAAATCAGAACTCTGGACAGTTTCTCAGGTCTATGCCCAATTGTTTAGAACAAATCCGATTGTTCATTGTCTATACATGAATCTTAGGGGCTGGCCAAATAGCTCAGCAGATGAAAGCACCTGCAAGCAGGCACAGGGACCCGGGATTCAATCCCCGGGCCTGCCATACTGGCCCCACCCCTGGGACATTCTGAGCTGGCGATTGAGATTGGGCATGGGGGTGCGCGCTTGTTTTCCCAGCTCTTGGGAGGCTGTAAACAGGCAGATCACTATGGGTCCGATCTAGTATTGAGGCCCTGAACACCCTGTAGACCCTTCCCAATAGATAGATAGACAGACAGGCAGACAGACAGACAGGCAGACAGATAGATATTCTATTAAGTCCAATAAGAGTCTGATGTAGCTCATTCAGACTTCAGGAATTGCTCACCATTTAAACTGCTTAGAAAAATTACCGTGAAACATGGTATTCAGCTTTAAAGCCTCATAGGCAAATGTTCCAATAAAGAAAATTTTCATTCTCATCAGGTAGCCTCTTGGATCAAAAGACAGAAAAATATGACTATAGATCAAACCTGTGGCCTTTTCTCATATGACCTGTAAGCTAAACATGATTTTTACATTTCTAAATGACTTTGAAAAAAACTTAAAAATATGCCACAGATAACATATGTAGCTCACAAGTTTAAAATATTTGCCATCTGGCCTTCTAAAGAAAAAATTTACTGACCTGTGTCTTAAACCCACAATATGAGTTAAGGTTTATGTTCCAAGCAACCCCAGAACATATATAATACAGTGATTTATAGTGAGGCACTAACACAAAAACTCTTCCTGAATTAAGATGGTAGGAAGAGGCAACTAGTAGGAAAGTACTGATTTCTTAGGAGAATGAATTTCCTTTGAAAACATAGAAAAAAGAAACAAACAAGAATGGGTGTTAGCCAGGCAGACATCATGACTGGTCTAGCTGGTAAACCATAGAAAAAGGAAGTGTTACAAAAGGAAGGCAGTGAAAGTATGTTGACTCATTATACAGGTAACACCTCAGATCACAATTCTAACCAGAGCATGTGCTCATGTGCAAACACACAAGGGACACAGTAAGAGTCAAAGCTTGGAAACAATTGTGCGTAGACCTGAGAAACTGTCCAGAGTTCTGATTTCCAAGCCTTTATAAATCTTTAAACTATAGTAAACCTGAAAACACATGTTTAAGAAAGCAAATGTAAGTGGAGTGGAAAAGTTTTTCCGATAAGCAGCAGGCTCACCTAATAAAAGTCTAGGTTTGGGAGAGGGTAATTAAATCTTCTAGAGTCAAATACTAAAAATCAACTCTGTTGCGTATTAGGAAAGTCACGTTTTCCAGCAGTTTTATTTAGTTGGTGGTACTTGAATGTTTCAATTGGGCTGGCACGGGGCATTTTGCAGTTGATGATCACTCTGTGATCACTGCCTCCATGCAAGTATGCCCATGATTAGCATGCAAAGTGGCCAAGCAGGCGGGGCCAGCCACAAAGATGAGCGTGCCTTCTCTTGCAGACCTGTGTATCCAGTCTCAAGCTCCTTATCCTAGGACTTGGTCCCTTCTGTGTTTCTTCTCATCTTGCCCATTTCTTTTGCAAGTGCCCTCAGTACAGCTTTCATCACCCATCACTACCCAGTGCAGCAGCCTGCAACAGGCTCTATCCTCGGCCTGCATGGACCACCGTCTTCCTCCTTAGCATCCCTTTCACCATGGTTGCAGAGTTGTTGCCTGCTCCCTCTAAAGGAGTGGTGGAAAGCCTATGGCACATGCGTTGCTGCTCTTTTAAGACAAAAGATGCTAATTCATGAGTTGGGTTTTGCTAAACTAAAACCTCAATGTTAATTACAGAGTCGGCACTTGTGATACATAAGTGGGTTTTGGGGTTACACTTTGCGCATTCCTCTCTGAAAGACTCACCATGACTGCTGTGAAGCAACATGAGTCATATACATCTCTGAGGCAAGAAAGCAGATGAACGCACATACCCCCTTATCTATCTGTTCTCTCTCTCTCTCTCTCTCTCTCTCTCTCTTGCTGCAAAGATACTTTTACAATAATAACAATAGAATTATAACTGTGCTAAACACAAACCAAAAAAGCAAGTAAAGATGCATTGATGTAATCAATGGGGCAAAACTTAAAATGTTAGAACTTTTTCATTTGAAGACCAAACACTTCTCCTGACTCAGGCCCACAACATAGCCTGCCAGCTCTCTCCTAGGCCCAGATGACTGGAAAAAAAAATTGTAGATGCTGGCTTTGGAGGTTGGGGTCTACTTTCATTCCCATGGAGAAAGGAGGGAGAAAAACAGACCAGAAGGAGGAATGCAAGGTTGGAGTCGTCTTTTGGCTCAGTGTATTCCCTCACTTCTTGGTACCTTACTATAAAAGAACGCTACATACTTAGGCACAGTGAGCTTTTTTTCTGACAATATAAAATCACTCCATTTATTCTGAATAAAGCCATTTCCCAATTTTTGCTTGCAGAGTTAAGCCAAGAGTAAGCAAATGAACCTGAGGTGTCAGTGAATGGAGGTCAGAAACGTTAACACTGAAGGTGTGAAAGGTAAATTTTTCTTCTTAATGGAGGTGTAATATCTGATGGACAATCTTGCAACATGTGTCAGATAGTATATGCCCTTTAATCTAGAAGTTTTAAAGAGATATGCCCAATATTTTAAGCATAAAGATACATATTGGCATAGTGTAGATACTAGGGAAATATAGGATAAAATTTAATATACTGGTCACATAAATTATAAAAATTCTTGAGTTATTTTTGGGAAAATGGATGCCCTTTGAAACCATGATGTTAAGTGAAATAAATGAGACAAATTCCCTTAAAAATGGCATGATCCTTTTATATGAGAAAGAAAAATTCAAAACATAAATAAAGAACTAAATAAAAGATAGAAAACAGGAAATATAGTTCTTTTGCAAAAGGGAAGGGGGCAAAGAGAGAAGAAGATGAAAATAATTAAGATGTGTTATTGCATGAACCAGCTCCCTCCAAGGAATGTAATCATTACATGCTGCAAACACCTGCCTGTAAAAATAAAATTTTAAGACAATAAATAAAGTCAGTTCCTTCCACATTTTACAAGAGGATAATGAAAAATGAAATACTTAGGATTCAATCTAAAGAAGGAAGTAAAAGACCTATACATTGAAAACTACAGGGCTGGCCAGATAGCTCAGTGGACTAAAGCACTTGCTTAGGCAGGTGTAGCCATCGGGATTGGATCCCCAGCACATCACGCTAAGATAATGACTGAGACTGGGTGTGGTGGCACATGCCTGTAATCCCAGAGCTTGGGAGACTGAAAACAGGAGGATCACTATGAGTCTGATCTGTGTAGTCAGACCCCGCACTAAAATACAACAAAGGAAACAAAAGAAAAGAAAACTACAGTCGTCAGAAAAAAGAAATCAAAGGGGATGTCAGGGCCAGGGAGATAGCTCAGGAGAAAAAGCACTTGCCTGGCAATCTCAAGGGCCTGAGTTCAATCCCTGGTTCCAAAACAAACAAACAAACAAACAAACAAAAAAAAAAAAAAAAAAAAAAACAGTAAAATGTAAAGAGGATATCAGAAAGTGAAAAATAGTTCCTGTTCTTGGATACCCAGAACCAATATAGTAAAAATTTAATGCACTTTCAACCAAAATATGAAAAGCATTCCTCACAGAACTAGAGAAAACAATTCTAAAATGTGTATGAAACTAGAAGAGATCTAGAATAGCAAATTCAATTTGGGACATCAAAGGCAATTCAGGTGGCATCACAATCCCTAGCTTGAGATTATACTACAAAGCAGCCGTGATTAAAAAACAAACAAACAAACAAAAAGCAGCATGGTACTAGTGATAAAACAGGATCAACTAAACAGATTAAAAGATGTAGGGGAAGAGGGGAATACTTGCAAATGTACTCAGTTCCCTTGTTTGACAAAAGTGCCACCCACATTCACTGAAACAAAAATAGTCTATTTGATCAATAATGCTAGAAAAGCTGTCTTTCAACACGCCAAACACTAAAACTGAATCAAAATCTCTCATTATACATTAAATCAAAATTGAAATATATGAAAGATCTAAATATTAAAACAGACATACTAAATCTGCTGGAAGATCAACTAGGTAGAAATCTTAAAACCAATGGTGTAGTCAAAGACTTTATGAAGACAACCCCAATCAAATATGAAATACTACAAAGAATCAACAACTTGGGTCTCATCACATTAAAAACTTTTGCAAAGCAACAGCAACTACCAACAGAGTAAAGAGACAACCCACAGAATGCAAAAATTATAACAGCTATTTCTCCATAAGACTAATTTATAGGATATATAGAGAACTCAAAAATATCAGAACCCTAAATTTAAAGGCCCAGTCAAAAAATGGGCACCTGAAACAAACAGATGCTTCTCAGATGAAGAAGTGTGCATATCAAAGAAATCCATTCATAATGATTAATATCACTGGGTATTTGAGAGATCTAAATTAAAATAACACTGGGATTCCACCTGACCCCAGAAATAATGGCTATCATCAAGAAACCAACCAACAGCGAATGCCGATGAGGCTGTGCGGATAAAGGAACCCTTCTCCATTGTTGGTGGGCGTGTAAAATGGTACAGTCAGTGTGGTGCTTGCTCAGAACACTAAAATTAGAGGTTCCATTTGACCCAGCTATTCGCTTTCTTGTTACGTTTCTAAAAGAGTTAAAAGCATCATTCCACAGTGATATACACATATCCATGCTTATAGCAAATAATAATTTGTATTAACCAAATTTTGAAAATGGCCTAGATGGCCATTAATGGATGAATTGATAAAGAAAACGAATGGGTTTTTTGTACTATAAATGACTACTCTTTGACAAATAAGCATAAACTTCACACATTTTAAGGTAAATGGATACACCTTAGGGCTATACTTTTAAGTGAAATAAATTAGACACATGTTTAAATATGACATTGTTTCTCACGGGTGAGATGCTTAAAAGGTGAATAAGGTCCAAAATGTAAGACAATCGTATAGTCAAACACTTTATGAAAACAACCTCATCATACATGAAATATGATGAAGAATCAACGACTGGGGTAGATATCAAGAAGTAGGAAGTAAGGGAAATAACAGAGGAGGGGAAAGGAAGAATAAAGGAAAAATAATTCAAAGAAAAAATGGAAATAAAGCTTTTGCAGGTGGAGTTGAAATGTAGGGAGGGGAATGGGAAATAAAAGAAGCTATGTTAGGTGCAGGTACAAATTTCCTATTTGAATGTGATCAATACATATGGCAAATATGTACTAACAAAAAGTGAAACAAACAAATATTGATTATATTTAAGTGGATGCCACTTGAACATATACTCATAAGTGAAATAAGCCAGACACACATGTGCAAATATTGTACAGTTGCCCTAGTATAAGAAATCAAAAGAAAAAATACAAATAGAAAGGTATAACAACTAAAAAGAATTTAGTCAGATAGCTAGGGTAAACTGAACTGCATATGCCACATGGTAATAATCAGCTTCTTTTCTGGATGGTTAACAACCTAAGTTTGCAGATCAAAAATTGGAGAAAAGGAAGGGCTGCAAGGTCAGCCAACATTTTGGCCCTAGCCTTTCAAGGTCAGTGAAGACTCAGGACATAGGAGAACCTGTACTGTAACATCATGGAACTCAGTTGTGCCCCAAATTTTCTGATCAGAGAGATTATGGAGCCACAGAGGAATGTGATTAATGATCTATAGTGTGCCTAAGGAGAGTCACATGGAGAGAAAGCTTTCTCTCAAGCTCTCACAGAGAGCAAACTGGTCAAGCAATGGCTATGACTCATTCACATAGCTGACACTGACAAAGGATCTACAAAGTGAGGTACAGAGTTGCAAGATAAACCCTGAGGAGACTTGATTGATCTCATCAGATATAAAAGTTACATTTTTTGTTATATAGGTCTTGCTTTATCTCCATCTTAACCATCCAGCAGAAAGGTATAAAATCAAGGTATATAAAATAGGGCCATAATGATATGCTGTGCTGTAAATGATTTAGTGAACAGTTTCTTTAGATAACCCACTATTATTGTGGACTGCTGGACTGTGTTGGATTGTTTCGCTGAATTCAAACACCTATAATAATTGAATGCCAATGGAATGCCCAGCAAAACAAAAAAAAAGGGGATATAAAGGAAGAACCATTCTGTGTTTGTATAAATAGCACAGTTAGGATGAATATGCAGTACTTTTGCATAATTCTATGAGAAGAAAGATTTCCACTAATAGTATTTGGACAGGATATCCTGCCTGCCTCTTATACTATGAATAATACTATGAAGACAACAATGTAAAAAGTATTAATTATTGAAACTGTACTATAATTCAGCTTTTAAAAAAAGATAGGTATACAGCTACATTCTCTTAATTCATTGATTAGAGGCATCTGCTCTAATAGTGTTTGTAAATAGAATATCATGTATGCACCTTGTATAACAAAAAGCACTACAAAAACAATATGCAATGTTTTAATTATTGAATCTGTTCTACTAATTTGATTTGAAACTGTCTCATTGCTATTTGTTCTTCAATAAAATAAATTAAAAAAAACAAATATTGGGTCAAATATTTAAAAAGTGAAAATGGTTTCTTTAAAAAATAAAAAAAAATTACAGGAATTCATATAAAGATAATGCTGAAACCATTGAAATTATAAGATTTATGCTTCATTTAAACCTCAAAAAGTAATCATGCTATGTGTTTTTAAATGAAAAGTCAGGTTATAATGAGCCTTTTAGTTTAAACATAGTTTTGCACAATTAAAACAGAAAGATTTCACTTTCTGTTTTTATACTTTATTGTAATTTGGATTTCTAGAAATTATCATGTATATTTCTATAATAAAGAAAACTATTTCGTATTACCTTTATTTACCTGCCAAATCAACATAAACCAGTCTTTCTGCTTTTGCCTATAATGCCATTCTCTTTTGTCCCAAACTAGTTCAACAATTACCAAGTTATGGCCTTTAATGGCATATCTTTGGCTTTTTTTTTTTTTTCTATTTTTAGGGAAGGGCCTACAGGGTGTTCAGGGTCTCACTACTAGACTGGACTCATAGTGATTCTCCTGTTTACAACCTCCCAAGAGCTTGGATTACAGGCTTGTGCCACCACGCCCAGTCTCAGTTGTCATCTCAGTCTCGGCATGCGCTGGGGGTGGGGGTCAGGCATGGCAGGCCTGGGGATCAAACACCCAGGCCCTGCACCTGCTTTCAGACCCTTTAACATACTGATCTATTTGTCCTGCCCTATCTTTGGCTTTTTGCTCAACATTTTCCTAACCCATAATACTCCTGACTCCATCTTTTCTCTTCTACCTTTTATGTTTCAAGACATAACTTTGAAATTTCCAGCCAGTCTCTCTGAAATCTCTCACCAATGCCTTTCTTTTCCTATGGAACTTCCAATCTAAAGATTTCAACCTGAGATCCATAGTCCGCTGAATGACCTTCCTGATGTTTCTGAACTTTGGACATTTGTAAATAAATTTTAGGCTATTAATACATGCATGTTTTTTGAGAGACCATAGCTTTCAACAGATTTTCAAGTTTGCCAACAACTTACTTGACTATATAGCTTAATGTACTATGTTCAACTTAATGATATTTCTATTATTTTTCCAAAATATCACTGAAATCTTACACTGTTATGTTCTTAAGCATATATCTATTTCCTCTCCCTAAATGCTTCTGTCTTAGCTACTCTTTTCTCATTGTTGGGACAAATACCCAGCACCCAAAATGAAGGAAGGAAAGGTTTATTTGCTCACAGTTACTGGAGGTTTCAGTCCATATTCAGTTGCCCCCCAAGGCAGAGGGGCACATGGCACAGAGCAGCTGTTCGTGGTGACTGAACAGCAACAACAACAACAAAGAACAATCGCTGCTGAAAGTCTGTCTCTGTCAGTTATATTCCATTCAGGCTCTTCGCCCCAGGGTGGGATGTAGTACTCACACCCACAATCTCAGCAGTACTAAGACTCATAATCCTGGTCTTGGATCATACATAATTCCAGTGGATCATGAATTAATCACAAACTCTTGAAGTCCCCACCCCATGACTACATAAGGCTTTAGGGGGACAACTAAAAGCCATAAAAGCTTCATAAGAAAATTTAAGAATAAGGATCAAGGTATATACATTAAAAAAAAACAAAAAAACTTAAGACCGTACTGTTCAAAACACATAGTAGGAATGATATTGACTTAATGAACACTTGAACCTACAAGAATGTCTATGATCAAAGACCAGCCATAGAGCTCAGCAGAATAAAGTGCCTGTAAGCAGGTACAGGGGCCTGCCACTCCTGCCCCATCCCTGGGGCATATTGAGACACAAGACTAAGACTGGGTGTGGAGGCGCCCGCTCACCTGTAATCCCAGCTCTTCGAAGGCTGTAAACAGGAGGATCATTGTGAGTCCTCTAGTAGTGAGACCCTGAACACCCTGTGGATCCTTCCCTAAGATACCCAAAACAACAACAACAAAAAAGAACAAAACAAGACCCACTCCTTGAAAGCAAAAGATATCCATGGGACAAAGAGCCAAAACTAAAATTTCTCTGTTAGGGCCTTGCTGCCCACAGATAATAGAAGAAATACCATCAGGAAAAGAAAATACAAAAATGCCCAGAGAGGATCTGGAAGAAAGATATATCTTCCAAAATGCTGGCACAAATTAAGAATAACACTGAAATCTTTGTTACAACAAATATTTAAGCACTCAGTTAAAATCTGCTATCAGAGAACAGAGAAGTACTTGTTTGACATAATTTTGCTAACAATGAGAGACTTCCTTCCCTAAGTAGTAATACAGAAGAATATTGCATATCCTTGTAAATGTCCTGAGGTTGAGCACATTGGCAAATGACTTAGTGCTTTTAGCTTCCATTTCTCATACTTAAAGGAAGGCTGACATAAAAGGAAAGACACTGAGAAGCAGATCAATACTTCTGTGTCTGGAAATAGATCCATTCTTCTCAAACTGAATTATTAGGATATATGTGGGTAAGCACACAATTATAGGTTTAAAATGGTCAAATATTCAATCAGAAAATGTACTAAAGACTTAAGTGGGACAAACTGATAAAATTAAAATCAGTACAAAATGGAGGAGAAAAAAGAAGCGAATTCTTTATGAAGCTGTTCTATGGGAAATATGTAGCTCCCTTTTTAAGGAACCACTTCAGTGGAGGAAATTTATTATGCAGAGGTGCTTCATAGAACATGTTGATTTTTCTGCAACTAGAAAATACATAGCTAAACCACTCTGGATAAGACTTTGGCAGAAATGTATGGAAGAGCTCAAAGAACAGAGTGTGGAAGGACAAAAAGTGAGAGAGAGATGAAATAAGCCACCTGATCAGGACAGCAACCAACTGATCAATGCTAACTGTCGAGAAGGTGCTGGAAGTGGGGATGACAGACACAGTTTTAGCATGAATAACTACTACTCTTAAGTTTTTTCATTATGTGGTGGTATGTTATAAATCCTTCACTAGTCAGAGGTTTTTGCTGAGGTCTGGTATTACCACAAATACCTGTATAAGTTGCACTATGCAAAATGAAAGAGGGGAACAGTCCCACATTTGGAGCTCTAAGGAGAAGCCAAGAAAATAGCTTAAGTTGATAAGGCTTGGTGAAATGGAAATATGCAGTGGAGAGTCAGAGAGGCAGTCAATCATGGCATCATTCCTTGGGGATCTTCAGATATTTTCAGATACTTTGAGAACATCCATAGGATATGAGATGAGGATACTTGGCCAATTTCTTAAATTCGTACAGACATAGCTCAGTTGAGCAAAATCTTAGATCAATTAATATGGGTGTATTACAGATGACCATTAAAAATCTTATAACTGCAAATATGGCCCTGTTCATTGTTCTTAGGGTCTACTCTCAGATCCCCAGATGTAGATATTTGCCCTCTTAGAATATCAGTAAGATTTTGAGAAAAACTGGGCTAGATAAGATCAGATAGTACATTCAGGTGTAGTACTCTACATCACTCAGTACTCAGTTAAGAATTCCCTGCATAATAAAGCAGTTACGCAAAACTGGTATCTCACTTCATAAAGAAATTACAGGTAAAAGTGAGATATATTGACTGTAAAGAATACATTTCTGTAAGAATATGTCTATATTCTACCACAATGAAATAAAGGATTTATTTTTTTTCTAAATGCAATTCAAAGTATAATATATTGCATTCTACCACACCCAATATGAATCTTAACTCACAACTTTACAAAGCAGTTTTATCTCAAAAAGAAAGAAAGTGTCACCATAACCCAAATGCCCATCAACTGAAGAATGGATAGAAAAGATGTGGTATTTTTACACCACGGAGTATTACTTGGCTATACAAAGAAAAATTTCAGGCTTTTATGGGTATTATTGATGCAACTAGAGCCCATACTATTATTGTTCTGCTAGTGTGAGAAACTGAAAGGCTAAATAAAATCTGAAAGGTACAATAGATATGGTGACTCCATCAGGACCAGGACTGGACACTCATCTCTGACAAAACAAAACAAAAAAAGGGGGATACAAATGAAAGACGATTTTGTAGTGGAAAAAAAAATATATATATATACATGTATATACAAAATAGGATAGATATACAGCTACTTTCTCTTAGTTCAATGAGAAGAAAAATTTGTACTAAGACTGTTTAGACAAGAGATCATGTCTGCATCTTGTATTATGAATACTATGATGACAACAATATGCAATGGATTGATTATTGTAACTGTCCTACTAACCCGTTTTGAAATTGTCTCATTGCTATTTCTTTCTCATTAAAATTAATAAAAAAAATTTACAAACTAGATACTGTGAAAGGGAAAGAATCTGTTCAATGGAAAGAAAAAACTGGGGATGAGGAAAGGGATAAAAGAAAGAAGGGGAAAAGATATGCCCATGTATTTATGCAGGATTAGTTGGATAATTATACTGCTCATTCCTGCTGCTCTACTGAAAGGAACAGTTAATGCTTCATTTCTTTATTTTCTTCTTCTTTTTTTTGGCGGAACCAGGGTTTGAATTCATGCCCTTGAGCTTGCCAAGCAAGTGTTTATTCTACTGAGCCATCTCCCTGGCCCTTTAGTTTTCTTCTTTTTGGTTTCTTACATATTTTATACCAATTTTTATGCTTAAATCTGCTTTAGTTTCTTTTTTTTAATTTGTTTTTTATTTTATTGAAGTACAAATATCAATCAGACAGTTTTAAGACACCTTAACAAGACAGGTTCGATAAATTAATACATTGCAAACTGTTTTCATACTGTCTTGGTATCGTACAAGGTGCATACATGATATTATACTTACGGACATTATTATAGCAGATGTCTCTTCTCAGTAAATTAAGAGAGTGTAGCTGTTTACTTATCTTATTTTTTATACCTGAATTATATCAAAAATTCAATAATTATTTTCCTAGTGGATGACCGTAGTACTAGAAGCCGACATAATATCCTGTCCAGCCACCATCAGTGTAAATCTTGCCTCTCATAGGATTATGTAGAAGCACAGCATTATCTATCCCAACTG
>PVKA01044702.1:0-15992 GCA_004027165.1 Ctenomys sociabilis | reverse complement strand
AAGAAAAAAAAGCCAGGCATGGTGGTGCACACCTATAACCCCAGCACTTCGGAGGTTGTGTTAGAAGGATCACTAGGAAAGCTGGGCGTGGTGGTGCATGCCTGTAATCCCAGCACTTGGGAGGCTGAGGCAGGAGGATTGTTGCTGAGTTGGGAGACCAGCCTGAGCTACAAAGTGAGCTTAAGGCCAGCCTGAACTGCATAGTGAGACCCTGTCTCAAAAAACGACAAAAAAAAAAAAAAAAAAAAAAAAAAAATAAATAATAAATCCAATCTAACACCCTGTAGACCCTTCCCTAAAATACAAAAAAAAAAAAAAAAAATTATAATCCCTATGCAGTTCAGGCTGGACTTCAGCATACTTTATAGCCCAAGCTCTAAAGAACTGCTGTACTTGTAACAATCCTCCTGCCTCAGCCTACCAAATGCTGAGATTACAGGGGTGTACAACCATGCCCAGCCTATGATACCATTTTAGTTATCAGCAATATTAACAATTAACCAAGTTAATGATTAATAATATTCCTTGCTTTTTGTACTTCTTGGGCTCAAACCTAAAGCCTCAAGCATGCTAGACAGGTACTCTCTATCATGAAGCTATTACCTTTAGCATCATTAATTCTTTAATATAAGCTAGCACAGTGATGGCAAACTTTTTAGAGACCAAGTGCCCAAACTGCAAACCAAAACCACTTATCTATCACCAAGTGCCAGCACTGTGACTAAACCTACATAGCAGGGTGTCAGTGTAGAAAAAACAACTCACACATTAGCAGAACAAGAAGAAAAATAACACTCAGGCCATAGCTTGCCACCATCGATTCAGCACCTAGTCCATATTCAAATTTGCCTGACTTAAAGATTCTCAACTTAACTTTTCTGGATGTGTCATAAATAGCAAATCATAACTGAATAGTTAGTATTTTTTTTAATTAACTTTATAAATAATGGTGTATCAACCACCACAGCATCTTAGATTTGGTAAGCTGTATACACAAAGTCTGCTTACAGCTTCTAGGTATTTGTACCTGCTCACCCCAAACAGGACACACACTGCTCCACACCTATTGCAAGTGCTTCAGATGGAGGCTACCACCTTCCTGCCAGCTTGAACCACCATGGTGCAAGTGTGACTGCCACGGGTGTGCCCCTGGCAGGTCGGAGCCACCCAGTAACAAGTTGAAGTACAGCACCGAATATGTTAAGTCTTTCCACAATCTTGTGAAGTTGTACTATGAATATTCCCGTCTCACATATGAGAAAATTAAGGCATACAGCAGCTATGCAATGTCCCAAAGTCCTGCTGCCGCTAGTAATTTTTCAGCCAGAATTTTGTTTCAGTATTTGTGATTAAATCCAGGGAGTGTTGAGCCACAACCCTGGGCCTTTTCATAAAACTTTGAGACAGAGTCTAAGTTACCCAGGCTGCCCTCAAACTTGCAATGCTCCCATCTCAACCTCAGAGTACAGTACACCTTCACCACCTCGCAGTTTGGCTTTCACAGACTTGCTGTTTTGTGGGTTTCAAAAAAATATTAATCTAAGTTATTTATGGCAGATTTCTTGCTATATTGCCGTATTTTGTGGTAATGTAAAATTTCATTAAAATTACATAAGTTTATGAGTTAAGAAAAGGGTTAACATTCAGAGTATTTTTTAAAGTGTAGGAAAGGTTTATGAGTGTGGGGTTTATAAAGCATATATATATATATATATATATACACACACATATATATATATACTAAAATACATGTACTGTTGCTACTTCACTGATTTTCATTTATCACAGGAGTGTCTGGAATGTAACCTCCACGACAGTCAGGGACCACTGTACAATGTGCCCAGCTACAGCCACAATCCGCACCCTCTTGACTCCAGAGCCTACACTGGAGCCACTAGAACAGGGATGTCTAGTCTTCTGAAGTAAAACCCATCTCCTCAGTAATTAAGTCTCCAAAAGCACCAGATCTTAAAATAATTAAATGTATGGTTCTGCTCTGACTTATCTATTGGGGGGGGGTTTAGTTGGTTTAAGACAAAGTTTTACCAGAAGTTCAAGCTAGTCTTGAACTCACTATACAGCTAAGGCTGATTCTCCTGTCCTTGTCTACCGAGTGCTGGAATTAATGGCACACACCTTTTCACTCAGGTATTTTTGGTTTTCTAAGACAAGGTCTCACTATATCACTCCATCTGGCCTTGAACTAGTCATGTACCTCAGTCTGAATTCAATACTGAAATCCATCCCCCTTCCTCAGCCCACATGCTGGAGTTAAAGGTTTGCACCACTGCACCCTGCTATGGATTTGCTCGTATTTTTTGTTTGTTTTTGAGACAAGATCTCATTATATAGGCTTTGAGCTACCTATGTAGCCTAGGCTGACCTTAAACTTACAATCCTGCCTCTCCTTCCTGAGTGCAATTATCAGCATGAGCCACCATACCCAAAATAATTTACTTTTCTTTTTTGTATTTTAGAGGGTCTACAGGATGTTCAGGCTCTCACTACTAGATCAGACTCGTAGTGATCCACCTGTTTACAGCTTCCCAAGAGCTGGGGATTACAGGCATGCACCACCCCGCTAGTCTCAACTGCCATCTCAGCATACCTCAGGGACAGGGCCCAGCAGGCCTAGGTGTTGAACCCCTGGCCCCTGTGCCTGCTTGCAGGTGCTTTAGCTATTTAGCCAGCCTTCTAATTTGCTTTTAAATTCATGTTTTTAACATTCAAAATTGTACCAAGTTCTTGAATCTCTTTAAAGTCCATTGTTCAATTTTCAGGATTCTTTCCTCTTTTTTTTGTTTTTGTTTTGCAGGGCTACATCAAATGGAAGGGGGAGCAAACCAAAGTTTTGCACATGGTGGACAAGAGCTCTATCTATAGCTCCAAATGAAAGTTCTTTTATATGAAGTTCATATATGTTTTTTTACACACTCATCAGTTTTCTTCTTCTACAAGGCTACACTGGTGTAAGATAAGCTATCTAGGGAGAAATAACTACCTCTGGAGGCAACAGATACAGTGTTTCAAGAGGTCTACACAACTTTGTTAAATAAAGGTTACATAAAACAAGTCAGCATTAACTGGGCAAAGCTATATGAAATAGCAAGACTAAACTCTTGCTATAAAGATCTTTGGAGATCTACAAGTAGGTTATTAAGAAACCTGCAAAGTCATCAGCGCTGGCATTTATAACTCGGTGTCTGAATGAATGGTGTAATAGTAAGCACTTTGAAAAAAAAGAGACAAGCTGTTGGCCTTAAAACATGCTTATTTAAAAAAAAAAAAAATCATTGAACCTTGGACTGGCGATGTGACTCAATGACAAGGTACTTGCAAAGGCCAGAGGTTCAAACCCCAGCATAGCAAAAAAATTAAAATGAGAAAAGTCATTATGATGTAAATGAACATAAGACTTAACAATTTTAAAAGGAAGAACACTGACCCTGTGTTTAAAAAAAAACAAAACGGTATGATTTCGGAATAAAGCATTATCAGAAAAAGATAAAGAAAATTAGGAGCTCTGTGAGGACCTAAGCCCCTGCCACTTACAGTCTCATCTCAGAGGGGTGCGAGTCGTCATCCTCTCCCATTATAATGATGCCTTTGAGCTTGACATTGCCCGTAAATCTGCCAGAATGCGAAAGAGAAGGTTGTCAACCTGGGGTTCAATCCTCAAACTGCTGTGATCCTGGGCAAAACCATTCTCTTTTCTGAGCTTCAGTTGATTCATCTATCAAACTTAAACTGGATGCTATTGCTCAGATCTGCCTAGCTCTGGCATTCTGCAACTCTTAAGAACTTTACCTCGACTTCCCAGTTACTATTCAACAAATACATCTGTTCCAGCCTGCTTCACAAGCAAGCAATGATGCTTTTCTCCGGGAACCCACTAAAGTCATTTACTCCAATTCTAGAAATAGATGCGCGTTCTTTTTTTTTTTTTTTGGCAGAACCAGGGATTGAACTCAGGCCCTTGTGCTTGCCAGGGAAGTGCTTATTCTACCGAGCCATATCCCTGGCCCCCAGATGTGTGTTCTTGACACAACCGATTCCATCTGAAGCGACAACTGGTTACAGCCTATTTAGCCTGAGGCAGGCACCAAGGAGATACTTACGGAATATTAAACAGAAGCTCTTCATCTGCATCACTTTCAACAAACTGGAGGGGTTGGGGAGGAGGGAGGAGAAAGCAACAGATATTTGCTGAGAGCCTACAATTTCAGGCATCTCCCACCCTGTCCTACAAGCAGGGGCGCAACGCAAATAGGCAACCTTCTGCGGGTTCTGCAGGACTTATGGACCAGAAGCTAACTGACTATCGCTTCTCGACCCTTTGGCTAAGATCAAGTAACAACAGCTGATCTTATTCTAATATCCACAGACCATCACCGGATGAGTTCAAACAGGGAAGCCTCTTGAATTGCAAACTAAAAGACTGGCGATTAGGGGCCAGGGAGATGGCTCAGTGGAATAAGCGCTTCACTGGCAAGCACAAGGGCCTGAATTCAATCCCTGGTTCCACCAAAAAAAAAAAAAAAAGACTGGCGATAAGGTACATTTTTCCGGGAGGGGGCCCACGGCTTTCAAATGGCTCTCAAAGGGGTCTGCACTCTAAATGGGAAACATTCATCATCTCCCTCGGGCGAGCTTTACCAGATATTTGATCAGGCAGTCACCGAGACCCATGATCAAACGCTCTTAAAACCAAGGCAGTCACCGAGACCCAGGGGAAACGCTCTTAAAACCAAGCTCCCCTACAGCCCACACAGCTCCGCCACAGAACCTTGAGCTGTGTGCAACCACAGCGCCCACTTTCTCCCGGGCCTCAGTTTCCCCCAGGGGCAAGAAGACGAAGCGCCTCGACCCTGCTGGCCTCTCGCAAGCAGAGAGCCACACGAAAAGTGCCTGGCGACCGTGCTGCCGTCCTTTTTCACCTCAGGAGCGCGGCCGACGAGCCTGCTCGCCGCCCCGACCCCGGCAGCCCACCTTGGAGCGGTCGGTCCGCTCCTCCCACGGCTTGAAGACGCCGCGGCCGCTGCCCTCACGGCTCTCGTTGAGGCACTGCAGCCGCTCCAGGTCGATGCGCAGGTACAGGCCGTAGGCCAGGCCGCGCTGCTCTGGCGGCTCCTCCCGTTCGGCTGCACAGCGACAACCGCCTCCGCCGTGGCTGTGCCCGTGCGACATGGCTGCCACCCGAGAGTCCCTTTAGCACCACCACGCCGCGTTCGTTCGGCTCCAGCCGCCAAGCACCGCGTCGTAAAAGGCGCCCGCGCGTGGCGCATGCGCCGGAGGAGGAAGGGGCGGAGCCTGGGATTGACGTTTGACCGATGCCTTCCGGGTTTGGCTCTTTTGGCGCTAGAAGTGAATACTCTTGTTCTCCCAGTTTCAGGGACCGAGAAATCGAAGGGCAGAATGATGCGTCATCATCGGACGACCACAGCAGATGGCCGAGGTTCGACTTCTCTCGCAGACTTCTCTGAAGTCTGCGCTCGCTGGCAACCACGTTTCTTTGGAGCTGCGGAGTGATAGATAAGGCCCTGGCGAACTGGAAGACATCGCGTTGTCGCTGCACGGACCCACCTTGCTAACAACTTTCTCAACCGGTCCGAAGAGCCGCCAGATTTGGAGACAGAAGCTGGGTCTGCTGCTGACAGTTTGAGACTAAGTCATTTCCCTAGTTCTAAGACTTGCTCCCACGCCTCTAATGAAGAATATTATGTTTCGTAGGATCGCAGTGAGTACGGTATTACGTGAATGCGATTCAAGAACCCAACGTAGGCAGGGCGAGGTGACTCATGCCTGTAATCCCAGAACTCTGGAGGCCGAGCTGGAGTTCGAGGCCAGTCTGGGCTACAAAGTGATCTCACGCCAACCTAAACTGCATAAGGAAACCTTGTCTGAAAAAGACAAAAAAAAAAAAAAAAAAAAAAAAAAAAAAAAAAACACAGGTTGACATGAGGTAGGCGTTCGACAGCTGTTGGGTTCTCACTGACAAATCCTACAGTTCCACTTAATAGCTCTGTGGTGTTGGACAAGGGACTTAACCTCTCTGAAGCTCAGTTTAACCCCTGCAAAGTGAAGAATTTGAACTGAATGATCTTTATTTATTTATTTTTATTTTATTTTATTTTTCTTGGTCTTTTTCTTTTTTGAGACAGGGTCTCACTGTGCAGTTCAGGCTGGCCTCAGACTCACTTTGTAGCTCAGGCTGGTCTCGAACTCACAACAATCCTCCTGCCTCAGCCTCCCAAGTGCTGGGATTACAGGCATGCACCACCACACCCGAGTTGAATGATCTTTAAACTGCCTCTTCTGTGTGATATTTCGGAAAAAGTCTTTCAAACGACTGGTTGTGACACAGTAGTAGATCTTAAAATCCATTTGGTGGATTGTGACCATGTTTAAAAAAATAAATAGAGTGCAATTTTAAAAAATCAAAATGTACCACACTTAGCCGCAACAGGTGTAACTTTTTTCAGTTTGGTGTTTGTGTACTCAGGCCTGACGAAAAGTGTTTCATTTTCTGGGTTGAGGTTAAAAGAATTGAAAGCCAGTCTTTAGAGGTGAAATGATTTTGTTTTCAGATAGGAAGTTTACTTACTGTGGATGGGGAGGGGATGTCCCCTGCCCTTCTCAGCCGGCCTAGGTTAGACTGATGAAATACAAATCAAATTATTGATCTGTTCAAGTTCCATTCATAAATATTTTGATGCCCTACTTCAATTATTCGTGAAATAAGCAGCTTTAGTTTAAAATAGTTCAGTGGCATGAATGATTCCTATTTTCACATTGCAGACTCAAGCATGGGCCTGGCATAGGATATATATTAAGTATTTGTATAACTGGATTTTACTCTTAGTAGCCTTTTCTTGGAAAAAGTCCCAGTGAAGGACCAACACAGATACTTTAGCAGGATGTCTCACTATGATGTCTTTTCTGTTACCTCCATCACTGTCTTCTTTTGAGACAGGATCTCACTAGATAGTTCAGGCTGGCCTCCGACTGGCAACAGTCCTTCTGCCTCTGCCACCCTAGTGCTAAGATTATAGGAGAGCACTACTGTGCCCTGCTCACTGACATCTTTTTTTTTTTTTTTTTTTTTTTTTTTTTTTTTTTTTTTTTTTTTTTTTTTTTGTCTTTTTGAGATAGGACTATGCAGTTCAGGCTGGCCTTAAGCTCACTTTGTAGCTCAGGCTGGTCTCGAACTCACAACAATCCTCCTGCCTCAGCC
This sequence comes from Ctenomys sociabilis, assembly GCA_004027165.1. NCBI lineage: Eukaryota > Metazoa > Chordata > Mammalia > Rodentia > Ctenomyidae > Ctenomys > Ctenomys sociabilis. The sequence continues at coordinate 8,758 of PVKA01044702.1, read as the reverse complement.
TCCCAAGTGCTGGGATTACAGGCCTGCGCCACCATGCCCGGCTTTACTGACATCTTTTATTGATGTGTGGAGCTCTATGTGCCAGGCACTGTGTTAAGCACATTGTGATCTCAGTAACTTGTATGACTTGAGATAGGTCTGTAACAATGTTATCACCAATTTGAAGATGATGGAAAGAGGACAAAGGGCCAGCCCGATACCTCAGCCGACTAAAGCGCCTGCTTAGGCAGGCACAGTGACCAGGTTCAATCCCCAGCATGTGTGCCGGCCCCATCCCTGGGGTGCACTGAGACTGCTACTGAGACTGGGAGTGGTGGGGCATGCCTGTAATCCCAGTGCTTGGGAGGCTGAAAACAGGAGGATCACTACAAGTCTGATCTATGTAGTGAGGCCCTGTACTAAAATAAAAAGAAATAAATAAAACAAAAAGTGAAGCTAAAAGAAAAGGTGAATTAAGTTACCCAAGGCTAGCCCAAGTCAGAAAGTAATCAGGCTTTGAGTTCAACCTGTAGTATTTGTAAAACATATCTTCTCAGTTTCCAGAAGAAAGCAGAGGTACCTATAAAGTAATTATACTGCATCAGTTGTACCTATGAAGTAATTATACTGCATCAGTTAGCTAATGCCGTGTAACAGCTCATTCTAAAACAATAGCTTTAGGCAACACATATTTATTTACTATTCTTCATGACTCTGTGAATTAGCAGAGTTCTCCTGGACCAGTTTGGCACAGGCTGAAGTTTGGAACGCCCTCCCATGTTCGTGTGATATTGGCTGTCATCTAGGGTGTTAGGGCCACATGTCTCCAGCAGATACCAAAGCGTAGTTCCTAAGTGACAGTCCCCTGAGTTCCCAGGAGCAAGGAAAGACAAGGCCAAATTGCATAAGTACTTTTTAACCCTCTGCTTCTATGATTTTTCTTTCTTTTTTGTGTGTAAAACAGAGATTTTCTTATATATTTTTGCATTTCTTAGGATCAAACATAGGGCCTTGGGCATGGTGGATAAGGACAATTGCTGTATTTGTGCTCCAAGACCCTGAGGCTATCCATCTCTTTTCAGTTATGAACTCAATGCCATAGTAGATAGGAGTACATTTCAGAGTATCTTCTCCAGCATATCGAGGTTGCAAAAGGAACAGAAAGCTTAAACATTCCTCCTTTTTGCAGAGTTCGTTAGCTTTAAAATCACTTCAGGGTCTGGGATGATAGCTCAATGGAATAAGCACTTCCTTCGCAAGCTCAAGGGCTCCCAGTTCAATCCCTGGTTCCACAAAAAAAAAAAAAAAAAAAATCATTTCATTATTTTTGCTAAAGGCATCCCATTTTTCATGTGTTGAATAGTTTTTTCTGTATGCTTTTATCTTCTAATGAGAAAGGCAGAAGATTCCACTTGAGGCCTGGCCATCCCGGTTTCTCTCCTGAACATCAACACTTCCCCAAGGCCTTCTCACAGTCATTACATCATTACACTCTCCATGATAATCCGTGCTGAATATTCATTATTCATAATAAGATTCATCTTCCCAAAAGACTTTCTTTCCTACTTGCTTTATTCATAGGTTTCAAAAGTGACATTTTGTTGTTATTGGTACCAGGCATCAAACTCAAAATCTTGCACTTGCCTGGCAGGCACTTCTGTCACTGAGCTACATCCTTGGTCCCTCAAAGGTGACCCAAAGGCACATATTCAGTAAGGCTTTTCCACACTGAATATACGGGTGTGGAGGGCACACCCAGCAGCTCTCCTTGAAAGAAGAGCGACTGTCTCCATTTTGACTGAGCCTGATCCTATTTCCTTGTATTGTTATGTAGAGAGCTGGCTAGGACTTCCGTTTATCCTTCAGTTGGCCTTAAGCAATGTGTATTGGTCTAGCTGAGGTGCTGGTGATAGTCTTTGAAGGTGGCATGCGTGTTTCCCTGGTAAGCCTGCTGCTCCTTAACGTGAGCCGGGTGGAGCCAGGATGGTAGAGCTAATGCTCCGCGCTGCCAGCTGGGATCGAGCCTCGAGACAGAGGCTATGACTTCCTGGGGCTTGAAAGACTACATCAAAGCTGAAGCCCTAGACTTCCCAAAACATTAAATACTATATACTGCATATTACTCTCTCTGCATATCCTTTCTGCATATGGCAGAGGTAAATGTAGGCCCCACACCTAGCTCAGCTCACAGTAGTCACCTACTTCCCACAATTCTCAGTCCTCAAGCCACTCCCTCACTGAATAAAAACCGGGTGAGGCCCTGGGTCGCTCTCTTGGTTCCGGGAAGCCATCTGCGTGGCTGGACCTAGAGCCCCTTGACTCCCCGATGATTAAAAATATAATTTGGTGTCCTCATTTTCGCCGTGGGCTGCATGGAAAGTGGTAGATTGGAATCAACTTGATGGGATTCCAATAACGTAACTTTGGGATTACAAATATTGGTTTCTTGGACTGAGACCAGGACCAGGAAGAGTCTCCTACATACGGGGTGTCTCCTCCCCACCCCCCTGGCATGTTTGTGACATAAGTCTTAATTAGTGACTGAAGACACAACTACATTCATGAGGTTTCTTTCTCTCTGGTGCAGATCCTGTTTTCTTCTGAGGATGGACATGTGGCCCCTGGCTGTCCTGGAGAGACTGTATTCCTACTTGCTAGGAGCCCACTGATGCTTGACATCCTCGGGATCACAGAAAGTATTTGCACAGCTATATTAGCAGGGTTTCTCCCTTGCATGAGTTTACTACCGTCTAGTAAGGAGTGACTCGCTGTTGAATTTTCCAGCTTCACTGCATCTCTGCATTTCCCCCTGCCCTGTGTCTTCTTATGTTTAAAAAGGCAAGACACAGGCATAGACTCTCCTTAGGAGTTTTATGGAGGACTAGTGAGCTTTGCCTTGGAAATGAAGGCTTTCCCGCGATCGCTGCATTTATAGGGTTCCTTGCCAGAGTGAACTGTCTGATGTCTAATGAGCACTGATTCTGCAAACATAATTGTCTACACTCACCTCATAAAAAAGGGTGTTTTTCCTGTGTGACAGCTCTGATGTGCTCTAATGTAGACATTCTGGCTGGAGGCCTTGCCATAGGGCCGATCTCCCATGTGAGTTTTTTTTTTTTTTGCAGAACTAGGTATTGAACTCAGGCCCTTGCACTTGCCAGGCAAGCATGTATCCTACTGAGCTATCTCCCCAGCCCCTAAGCTGTCTCCCCGGCCCCATGAGTTTGTTAATGTATTATAAGATTGCCCTTTTCCACATTTGCTACATGAATAAGGTTTCTCTCCTGTATGAATTTGCTTATGCATAATGAGCAGCGATTTCCTGGCCAAACTCTTCCCACATTTGAGGCACAGTATATTCCTTGTATTTTCTGATGCTGAGTAAGATGCAATTTCCTAAAGAAGGCTTTCCCACATTGGCCACATTCATAGGGTTTTTTTCTCTTGTGAACACTCAGATGTTTAGTGAGGTTGAACTTCTTATACAAGATTTTCCCATAGATACTACATTCATGAGGTTTCTTTCCTAATTGAATTTTCTCATGTTTGGTGAGCTGAGTCTCACTGAAGAAAGCTGCTCTGTATTTAGCACATTAATGGGCTTTCTTTGTGTTTTTGTTTTTGTCTTCTTGAAAACAGGTCTCACTGTGCAGTCCAGGCTGGCTTTGAGCTCACTTTGTAGCCCAGACTAGTCTTGAACTTGCAACGATCCTCCTGCTTCAGCCTCCAAAGTCCTGGGATTATAGGTGTGCACCACCACGTCCATCTTCTATTTTTGTATATTTGTTGGCCTTTAAGAAATTGTGACTCAGTTCTGGAAGGTTTTCTATGTTCATGGTGTTTAATTTTGGTGTGAGTTTGTTCATGAGTATCACAGAGGAAGTATCTCCTATTACCCAGTAAGCTGTTCTGTGGTACATTTTGTGTTGGGTGAACCTAAATATGGTTTCAATATAAATCAAACGTCGCGATTTGGCCTTAAAGGAAAGTGACTTTTGCACCTCGGGGCATTTCCAAGTGCATTATGTTCATAACACTGTTCCATGTCTTTGACCTTTTTGTTATTGCAGTTGCTGCTGCACATGATCATCAGCTTTCTCAATTTCTGGATGGGTTTGGCTGTGGGTTTCCCTAGGTCTCAGCAGAGCTCCTCATTCCACTGTGGAGAGGATGTCTGGCCTCCTGCTGGCTTGAAGCAACACTGACACCAGGCTGCTGGGTTCTCCAGCATCAGGTCCTGGCCCAGGTCCTTCTCAGCAGGGACCAGGAGCTGCCACTCCCACCCTCCCAGTGGCCTCACAGCCACACCCTCCATTGTCAGTGTCTCCAGGGGCCTTGGCCTTTTTCCTCTGCCTCGGGAATATCCAATAACTGAGATGCTCTGACTTCAGTGCCTTTTGATTCTGCCTTACATTTTTATTTTGAAATATGAGGCTGGGTGGGTGCTGAGGAGATGGCTCAGTGGAATAAGTGTTTCCCTGGCAAGCACAAGGGCCTGAGTTCAATCCCCGGTTCCAGGGGGAAAAAAAAGAAGAAGAAGAAGAAAGACATCTAAGGCTTTGGTAGAAGGTATCCCAAGAAATGAGTCTACATCCAGGAACCTCCTCTTGCCTTTTTTCACCCAAGTGTTATTGCTCCAGGGAGCAGACCCACTTCAGGCTGGCTTGCTCCTGCATCTCTCTAAACTTCCCCTCTCTCTCTTTTTTTTTTGGTGGAACCAGGGATTGAACTCAGGTCCTTGTGCTTAAAGGGAAGCGCTTATTCCACTGAGCCATCTCCCCGGCCCCTAAACTTCCCATCTGTGGGCTAGAAGAACTGAAAGGGAGCACACAGTTCATCAGGTTGGTCTGTAGGAAGGCACAGTGGTCCAGTCCCAAACTGAGGCACACCTCATTTCTCTCAGCACCTGCACTCACTCCTGGGTGTGTCTTCATAAACCCTTCTCTTACCTCCACTGCTGCATCCTAAAAATTCTCTTTCCGTGACAGGCAGGGGTCAGCAAGCCTGAAAGTCTTGTTTTACTTTCCCTCTGAGCCCACCAAAATCTCCAGGGGGCTAAGGTAAGTCCCCTCTGATTTTTCTGTAATGTCCCATCAGCCAGAACAAATTTCATGACCAAATCTAAATTCAAAGGTGGAGAGATGGGCTTCATTCTTGATTAGAGGAACTACAAATACCATGGTGGGGCCAGGAAGATAGCTCAGTAGAATAAGTGCCTTCCTGGCAAGCACAGGGTCCTGAGTTCAATCCCTGGTACTACAAGAAAAAAAAAGTTAAAACCTGGCAAAATACCATGGTGTCTTCCACCTCCTTTCCAGTATCCCCGTGTTAGTTTTCTCTCATTGCATAATAAATTATTCCTCAATATAACGGCATTAAAAAACAATGAGCAGTTATTATTCCGGTTTCTGCAAGTCGTGAGTTCAAGTGTAATTTTTTTTTTTTTTGTCTTTTTTGAGACAGGGTCTCATTGTGCAGTTCAGGCTGGCCTTGAGCTCACTTTGTAGCTCAGGCTGGCCTTGAGCTCACTTTGTAGCTCAGGCTGGTCTCGAACTCACAACAATCCTCCTGCCTCAGCCTCCCGAGTGCTGGGATTACAGGCATGCGCCACCACACCCGGCTCTTCAAGTGTAATTTAGCTGGGTAGTTCTGGCCTGGGGTCTCTCGGGCCAGAACTCTAAAGGCTTGAGTGGCCCTGAAGTAGCCACTTCCAAGATGGCACACTCACAAGGGGGCAGGTCTATGCAGGTTGTTGACAGGAGGCCTTGGTTCCTTGCCCTATAATCTCACTATAAAACTATTAGAGGATCCAGATATAGTGGCTCATACCTATAATCCTAGCATTCAGGAGGCTGAGGCAGGAGAATCACTGGGAATTTGAGACCAGTCTGGGCTACATAGTCTCAAAACACCAACAAAAAAAAGGTAGGGGAGGGGTGTTCTGAGGATATACCTCAGTGTGAAAGCCTTGGATATAATCCCTAGTACCACAAAGAAGAAAAAGGGAAAAAGAAATATATTAGTTAGGCTGGAGATATAGAGCTCAGTAGTGGAAAGCTTGCCTAACATGCACAAGGCCCTGGGTTCCATCCCTAGCACTGAAGAAAAAGTTCTTTCTATTTTGTTTTTGTTTGGTTTTTGAGACAGGGTTTTACCACTGTAGTCCTGGCTGACCTTGAACTAGCCACATTGCTCAGGCTGGCTTCAAACTCTTACTGATCCTCCTGCCTCAGCCTCCTGAGTGCTAGGATTACAGACGTATGCCATCACAATTGGCCGGTTTTGTGTTGTTTTTTTTTTAAACAATTCTTAGTTTCTTTTTTTTTTTTTTTTTTTTTTTTTTTTTTTTTTTTTTTTTTTTTTTTTTTTTTTTTTTTTGGCAGAACCAGAGATTGAACTCAGGCGCTTGTGCTTGCCAGGCAAGAGCTTATTCTACTGAGCTATTTCCCTGGCTCCTTTGTTGTTTTTTGAAACAGGGTCTCATTAAGTAGTCCAGGCTGGCCTCAAACTCAGAGCAATCCTTCTGCCTCCGCCTCCGTTACAGGCATGTGCCACCATGCCCAGATGATTCCTGAAGGGAGAGAAACTGGGTGGGGTCCTGTCTGGTCCCTTCCACCACCCCTTCGTGCACATGTCTGAGGCCTGGAAATGGAAATTTTTTCCTTCCAGGTCCTTATGAGGGGCTGTTTATCAGAGTTATTAAATAAACCATATTTATTTAACCATTCATTCACTCTGATTTGTTAGGTCTGCCTCGGCTGGACCCCTGGCCCATCCCTCTCATAGTACATCTGGCTTGCTAGACCAGTTGCTTAACTTCTCTAGGCCTCAGATTTGTCTTCTGTAATATAAGATTAATAAGAGTTCCACTTTGCAGCGTTATTGTTATGGAAGTATGAGATGACAGGTAAAGTGCATTTTCCACAATCGGATCTTAGGAAAAGGCTGCTACATGAAAAGGCTGCTACAAACCTTTCATTATTGGCAAAAAGCAGGACTGTCAGGAGCGCCCCCATCTGGTTGGGAAGGAAACTGCAGTTAAAGGGACGCGGTTTGGAAGGAGCCAGCCAGGGTGCGGGGTGGCTTCGCTGATATGCATTGCACTCCTGCGGGGCAGGAAAGTGCAGACTCATGGGCCGTTTCGATGGTATTAGGACTGTGTGGAGCAGGCAGGGAAACCTTCCAAGTTGTTTTCTTTCAGCCATTTCTGGCTCCATCGACATTTTCATGGCCGGAAAAAAAAAGTACAATTGTAAAATGTAGGGGGCTAGGGAGATGGCTCAGTACAATAAGTGCTTGCCTAGCAAGCGCAAGGTCTTGAGTTCAATCCCTAGTACCTCAAAAAATAAAAGTACAGTCAACATTTTCATGGTGCCCACACTGCCTAATTTGTGTTCATCTTCTGTCTCAGTTTTCCTGGGAGAAAGAACTGTTACCCAGTTTTGTTACCTTCGAATGCAAACAGGGTGTAAGTAAGTAAAACAGCTAACCACCAAGGGCACTGATAAAGTGCCAAGAGCTGTCCTAAGGGTTTCACTTCATTATTTCTCAAGCTTCATAATTGCAGGTGACTTACTATTTATCCTCATTTTATTTTATTTTTAATTAGTTAATTAATTATTTGGTACAGGGTCTTGCTACACAGCTTGGACTCATAGTGATGCTCCTATCTCAGCCTCCCCCGTGCTGAGATCACAGAGGTATGCGCCACCATGCCCCATTCTGGTAGCTGCTGGGGATCAAACCCGGGTCCTTGTGCTTGCCAGACAGGCGCTTAGACCACCAAGCTATCTCCCCAGCCCCTCATCCTCATTTTATAGATGAGAAAACAGGGACGTAGAGAGGCTCAGGACCCTGCCCAGAAGCATACGGGTATTTAGCAGTAAAAGGAACTTATACCCTGGCCATCCAGCTTTCATGGTCCGAAGTTTTTAACCACCCGAACCTCCTGCTGAGAACTGAACCCCTGGGCCACATTTAGTGACTGTGTTACCTTTGACATGTCATTCTTATTTTTGAGACAAGCTTTTTTCTTTTCTTTTTTAACTCAGGCCCTTGCACTTGCCAGGGAAGTGCTTATTCTACTGAGCCATCTCCCTGGCCCCTTGAGACCTATGTAGCACAGGCTGGCCTCAAACTCACAGTGATCCTCCTGCCTCAGCCTCAACAGTCTGGGACTTACAGGCCTGCTCCATTACCCTTGTCTGTTTTTGTTTTGGCAGAACTGGGGATTAAACTCATGCTCTTGTGCTTGCCAGGCAAACACTTATTCTACTGAGCCATCTTCCCAGCCCCTAGCCAGAATTTTTTGTTTTGTTTTTAATAATCACTCTTTACCTAATAATCCCCCAGCTCCCTAGTAGTTCCTACAGTTCTTCCTATGTGCTCTGCACCACTCTAAGTACTGAGTGTCTTAATTCATCAAACTGCAATGGTCTCACTGGGCTTAGTTTCAGACACCCATAATTCCTGCAGTCAGGAGGCTGAGGCAGGAGGATATTTGTGAATTCAAGACCATGCTTGGGCCCCCCTCTTATTCCTGTCTCAAATAGGCTGGCCTCAAACTCACAGTGATTCTCCTGCCTCGGGCTCCCCAGTTTCCAAGTGTCCAACTGGGAAAACAACCATATCTTATTAAGAATGCCTGCTCTCATCTGTGTTAACAGACTTGACTATCCTGCCAGTTCTAAACCCCTATTTTTTTATTTTCTCAGTTCATCAATAGCTCCTGATCTTGTGTGTGTGTGTGTGTGTGTGTGTGTGTGTGTGTGTGTGTGTA
>PVKA01044701.1:0-16003 GCA_004027165.1 Ctenomys sociabilis | reverse complement strand
TTTTATACTTTTCTGCTGGATGGTTAAGACCCAGATAGATTAAAACTTATATATCAACACATGAACTTTATATTTCCTATGTGGTCATTGAAGTCTTCTCAGGGTTTATCTTGTAGTCCTGTACATTATTCTGTAGTTCCTTTGTCTGTGTCATCCATGTGGATGAGTCACGGCCAATGCTTGACCAGAATGCTCTCTTCTCACAGCTTTTCATATTCTATTATTTTGCTAACTTTCTGGGATCTTGATTATTATGTGTCTGCATATAGATTTATTTTGATTATGGCTAATTGGAGTTCTATTTGTCTCACTGCTCTTTATGTCAGATTCTTTTCTTATGCTTGGGAAATTCTCTACTATTACTTCTGAAAATAATATTTTTATGTCATCTGTGTTGATGCCTTCTTTTACGTTGACACCTATAAGTCTTGTGTTGTTTATCTTTGTGTCATCCAGTACCTGTTAAATTATGTCCTGTTCCTTGAGATAACAAGTGATTAAAACAGATATGGAATACAGTAGTATAATTAGCAATAATAATAACATCATGCAGACTTTAGAAATGGACAAACTTTGGTAACTATCAGTTTTTCACTTTAGACCATAGGAGCAAAATTTATAGTTATATGACGGAACAAATCATAAATTGGGAGTTTGATTTATATATTTGGTACAGAGTCTTGCTTTGCAGCTCAGACTTATAGTAATCCTCATCTCTCAGCCTCCCTATCCCTGGGATTACAGGTATACACTACCATGCCTGGTTTCAGTGGCCTGCTCTGTGCGGGGCTGGCATAGCATGTGGTATGGGGAATCAAACCTGGGTCCTTGTACTTGCCAGGCAGGCACTTATTCCACTGAGCTATATCCCCAGTTGAATAACTACTATGAAGATAACAATGTGCAATACAACAGTTGTTAAATTCCTACCATATTGTTTTTTGAAAATCTGTTTTGAAAATTATGTTTTTCTTTTTTTTTTTTTTTTAAAAAGAAAATGTTAGGAGCACTGGAGGAGAAGGCTGTGTGCTGTTGATTCTGTTGGAGAAGCTGGCTATGCTAGTTTTCCTGATAGAAATTCAGCTGTTGTCATCATGGGAGGAGGTTGGGATGTCACTGTTGCTGAGGAAGACTGCGGTCCTCATTAGGGGAGCTCTGGTGCTTCCCTTGATCATAGCTTTCTGTCTCTACTGCAGATCTCTCTCAGCGCAGATCCTTCATCCCACTTATGAGACTTTCTAGCTTCCCTAATGGACCTTTGAGCCTTCCCAGTGCAGCTTCTTGATACAGACTTGCATGTGTCATTGCCATGGGCTCTAGGTCTTCAGCTGGACTCCTGTGAGCCATTGCTATGGGATCCAGGCCCTCAGCTGGAGTCTTTGGGTCTCTAGTGTGTGGACCGATTTCTGGCAGTCTTATTATGTATGTGACTCTTTGGGTGAATACTATAAAATAATCCTATGGGGGAGAAAACAAGCAAACAAACAAAAAGAAATGCTTTCATATTTGGGGTAGAAAAGTAACCCAAACAAGCAACAACAACAAAAATTAGAGCTGAGAAGGATTCTTTTCTTTGGCTGGCTCAGGCTGCCTTAATGGCAGGTCTGGTGTGGCATGTGGAGCTGGGGATCAAACCATGGTCCCCTGTGCTTGACTGGATTTGCCCAAGAAGGCACTTTAAACAACTGGACTAACCCACAAGCCCACCAAAAATTAGAGCTGAGTTTTGACTTGAGAAACACAGATTGTTTAGCTCATATGTTTCTACTGGGTTTTGTGTCATAACAGTTACATTCTGATAGCAGTATTGTACCTCAGAAGCTTACGATTTTATTGTTCCTCAGAAACTTTCATTAATAGATATCTGGTCTTTTGTACAATAAGATTGTGGATCCACTGGTTTGAACTTCTTAGTTTTTGTTTATAAGATGTCTAGACCTTTTGTTTTTGTTTTCTACTTTTTGGCTCATGATTGTCATCTTTGTTGCTGTCTCAGAGTAATATTTTTGGTTAGTATTGCGTGTCAGAGAGCAGCAGAAGAAAAATGATAGACTCCCGCAAGGTCACTAACAGTGCTTTGTAAAAGCTCATTAAAGAATTTAAAGTGGCCTCAAGGGGACCTTTAGAGACTTCTTTGAAAAGCTTTATTTACCAGCAGCCTTCTGTCGCAGTTAGGATTCTCCAGGGACAGAACCAATAGGAAGTGAGGACGGATGGGAGATGAATTATCTGGGAAATTGGCTCATGTGTTCGTGAATGCTGAGGAATCCTGTGATTGGCTGCTTGCAAGCTGGCAAACTAAGGACATGGTTGGTATCGCTAAGTCCAAAACTAGAGGCCTCTGAGCCAGAGAAGCCATCTGTGATTGTTAGTCTGAGGACAGTCTCAGGAGCCTTAGGGGCTGCTGGGGTCAGTTCCAGAGTCTGAGAGTCAGAGAATTTAGAGTTCTAACATCTGAGGGTGAGAGATGGGTGCCCTGGCTTCAGAAGAGAGTGCAGGAATTTGCCTTGCACCACGTCTGTGCCTCCATCTGGCTGGGCTGGTCTGTCCTTATCATCTCCACCCTGATCAGACTCATATATTAGTCTGCACTGGAAACACCCAGGCAGACAGCCCTAGAAATGATGCTTTCCCTTCCATGGAGATGACCCTTGGTACTGTAAGATAGTCATGCATTTTTGGGTTTTCATGTTTGTTTGTTTTGAGTCAGTCTTGGAGACTATGGACTTTATTGCCAGACAGAGCTGGCTTGATTCCCGCCCCTGCACTGTGGCTTTAGACTTGGCATGTGTTTCATAACTTCCTTAAACCTCAGGCTCTTCAGTTGTACCTGGGCATAATGCACAATGTCAAAATATTCTAGAGATCATATGTACTCACATGCATAATGTGTTTGTGGTATGCCCAGAACTGAGAATGCTGTCAGGTGTTAGTTATTATTGTTATTGATGGCACTAGGCTTTCAAGAGCCACCTAGGCATAGTCTGTGCACAAGGTGTACCCTCTATGGACTAACTAGTTTGGACATTGCCCAAGGAGAAGTCTCTTGAGATTTTCAGTCTGAGACGCAGTAGTCTCAGCTACATTGTAAAATACTTAAGGACAGTTTTGATTACTCTGTTTCCTGGTTCTATGTCAAAGTACCTGAGGCTAGATACTTTGTAAAGAAAAAAAAAAAAAAACAAAAATGTTTAGTTAGCATAGTTTTAGAGGTAGAAAGTTCAAGGTAAGGTTGCCCCTAGATTCAGCCTTTCATGATGGCATCACCATCATGAAATAGGAATGTGTGGGAGAGTAATGACAGGGTGAGCCAGGTAGCCAGACAAAGAGTCAGAAGAGTTCACTTTGGCAGGAATAGCTACCTCGCTCTGTAGACCAACATTTAACCTTTCAGAGGGCCGAGTGCCCTAGTGGTTTAATTGCCTTCCACTAAACCCCACCTCTTGAAGGGCTGCCACCTCTCAGTGCTGCCACCCTGGGGACCAAGCTCCCAAGCCATGAACCTTTGGGGGTGCACTCAGGTGGTCTCCAACTCTAGCAAGTCTGTGAATGAAGATGTGCACTCCCATTGGGATCCAGCATTTATTGAGCGCCTGCCTCTGCTGAGCACTTTGCAGGTGCTGATGTTATGAGAAAATAAGTGTCTCTGTCCTTGTGGAGCTTTTATTTCATTTGTGAAACAAAATATGTGAACAGAAGACTAATGTCCTGTCAGAAATGCTTTAAGGTACATGCAAATGCCCTTGGCCATCTGGCGAGTTGGGAGGAAGGCAGCTACTCTTTGTTTATACTTTATCATCCAAGGTAAAATTTTCTTCTATAGAAGCACTTATCAGCAAGCCCAGTGAATTGTTCTGATATGTATTATCGTAGCTTGCTCCTTCAAACAGCAAGCACTGAATATGGAAGTTTGAATCCTGAACTGAAAACCCTACCTTTAAGTATTTCTGAGAACCTTATTTGTCTGCAAACTTCCAGCGAGGGAAATGGGAGTTGGAGACAAAATGTTTACGATGTAGACTACGACAGCTACAATGTGCAAAAAGCCTTCTTCTTAGGCCATTAGAGTAGATATATTTATAATGATTATTTACACCCATGAGAAATACTGTTGATATATGAGGAGTCTAAAATTAGCTGTTATAAAAGTAGGAATCATGATTAGACGCTGACCATTAGAGTATTTGCTGTTATATATTAAATACCATCTATCTACCTGGGACAGTGTTGGGAAACATACAATGTCTATAGTTTAATAGAAGATTAAAATCTTTGAAATCTATTGTGTGTCTATGAGTATAAATTTAAGTATGATAGTATTGGATGGGTAAAAGTCCTTACCTTATTTTGTTGTTGAAGAAGCTAAAACTTACTTGAGCTAATAAAAAGCTAATAAGTGGTAAAGCCAAAACTGAACCTCAGAACCTTTGTTCTCTTTACCTTTTTGTGGTGAATACAGCATTCTTGTGTGATAGCACTCATAGTGTAACAACTTAAATTACAGATGAGTTATCCATAGTTGAAAATGTAAGCTTCAATTTATGAGTTGTCTCACCATGTCTTTCCAATGGCAGGGGAAGTGAATAACAAACTTTATTGTATTGAAAGTAAAAAAAAGAGAGAGAGAGAGAGAAGCAAAATACTAAGTCTTGCAATTTGTTAATAGTTTTAAATTGTCATTTTCAAAAAAAAAAAAAACCTGTTTTCACTCTACTGGCATTACTTAATAAACAGATCAGCCATTACTTACAAGTAAACCAGAACATTTGAGGTATTCTATTGAGAAAAGTACTTAGTAGTTGGTACATTAGTGTTATTATATAGTCAAAGCAGTTCTTTCTTTATAGGAATGTGCGGTGAAGTTTTAAATTGTTTTCAAACCATACTATTATAATATGTGAGGTATGAATTTCTTACGTACCCTACTTCTTTGTTTGAAAAAATTGTGTTGTCGGAAGTTTTACATATACAAAGTAGACCATGTAGTATAGTGAGCTCTTATGTGACCATGTCAAGCATCAATAGCTTATCCATATCCTCATTTTACTTCTTGTTAAGAGAAGCAACTCTCAGCTGGGCATGGTGGCGCATGCCTGTAATCCCAGCACTCGGGAGGCTGAGGCAGGAGGATTGTTGTGAGTTCGAGACCAGCCTGAGCTACAAAGTGAGCTTAAAGCCAGCCTGAGCTGCGTAGTGAGACCCTGTCTCAAAAAAGACAAAAAAAAAAAAAAAAAAAAAAAAAAAAAAAAAGAGAGAAGCAAATCTAAGCTCTACCATTTCTTTATAAACACATCAATATGTTTCATTCTGAGAGTTAAAAATGTGCGTAAGATGCTTAACCATAATTGCCTTATCATGCCCGCCTTAGTTACTTTTTTGCTTCCTGAGGCAAAATATTCACAGCCCAAAGTGAAGGGAGGAAAGGTTGATTTTCCTCACACTTTCTAGAGGTTTCAGTCTGTAGTCTGCTGCTTCAAGGCAGGGTGGTACGGCAGAGGGACGTCACAGAGCAGAAGCAGTTCATCGTGGGCAGAAGGTAGCAAAGCAAGCAAGGAGGAAGAGAAGCCTCTTTCTGTGCTTTGCATTGTATGTAGGCCCCTGGGCTTGGGACAGTGCCAAACCAACCAGTGGGCTGAACTAGCAACCACCCTGCATTAGTCCTAGCGTTGCATTGGGAATCAGTCATGCGGTCTGGATTCAGCCCAAAGTTAAGGAAACTTCCGTCTCTGAAAAAGCCCCATCTAGGGCCGCATGAGACTTTGGGAGAGGCATCTAGACACGAGCTGTAACAACACCTGCTGCAACTTAAAGTTCATTTCTTAACATTGTTGAGTATTGAGTTCATTTTCAACTCTCAGTAGCTCATGAGTCTTCTTTTCATTTTACATTTGGCTGGAGAGTGAAAGTAATGCTCTTTATGGCTCATTAATATGTTTTGAACAGCTCTTACCATGTTGATGTTTCTTTTTCATCTTTTATTTTCCTTGCAACTTACTCAGTTAAGAAACTTGTTCATTTTCCCTGCGGAATTCCCTTCAGTGAGATATTGCCGATTACCTCTGAAGCGATTTTAACATGTCCTGCTGTACTATGTACTATTTAGTAAATTGCTAAAAATATCGAGAGATGGAACTTACATTTTCTTTTTCCTTCTTTAGTGTATTCTTGCCTTCCTTCTGTCATTTTACATCCCTACTTCTTAATCATGTGGGTAGTTTTTTTTTTTTTTTTTTTTTTTTTTTTTTTTTTTTTTTTTTTTTTTTTTTTTTTTTTTTTTTTTTTTTTTTTTTTTTTTTTTTTTTTTTTTTCCTTAAGGAAACATATATAATTTTTCTTTCTGGTTTTGCTGGCTGTTTTTATGCTTCAATACCTTGATTCACTGGGGCAGCAATGACATAGAGATTTCAGTGCTGCAGACAGCCCGCTGCAGCATGCAAGCCACCATTGCTAGAGACTACAAACTATGTCATGGTGATTTTAATTATTATGTCCATTCATTGTGTGGAGTACTTCCTTAAAGAAAAGCTTACCCTAATGTCCAGTTTGCTTAGGTAATTGTGCAGCTTATAAACAAAGAAAATTGGGTATGTATTTAATTTTCAGTTCTGAATTTTTAATGATAGTAGTCATTGGGAAAGTTCTGATGTATTTATATAAAGCAAGCTTTGAATATATGGAAGTAGTTAGGAAGCTAAATATTTTCAACTTCAAAAACTGAAAACAACTAGTTCTTAAGGACCATGAGAAAGTTTTTTAAAAAATTATTTATTAGGTACAGGGTCTCACTATGCAGTGTGGTCTCATAGTGATCCTCCTGTCTCAACCTCCCCAGGGCTAGGATTACAGGCATGTGCCACCATGCCTGGTTTTGGTGGCCAGCTTGGCACAGAGCCCGCACAGCCTGTACTGAGGATTGAACCTGGGTCCTTGTACTTGTCAGCAAGTGCTTAGATGGCCAAGCTATCTCCCCAGCCTAGCAAGCCTATTTTAATGATAGCTTTTTATATATAAGAATTTAATCTTGTATCCTTTGAGAAACATACCTGCTGTAAAGACAGTGACATTCAGAGGTGGGTATTCTATTGTCATTTAATATTGTAGGTGTGTGAATTCAGCAAAATATTCCAATGTACAAAAAAGGGGATACAAATGAGGGACCATTTTGTATCTATATATTCAAAATAGTTAGGATAGATATATAGCTACTTTCTCTTAATTCAGTGAATAGAAAGATTTGTACTGATAATGTTTGTGGATAGAATATCATGTCTGCATCTTGTATTATGAATAACTATTAAGAAGACAACAATAAGCAACGTATCAATTATTGAAACTCTCCTCCTAATCGGTTTTGAAACTGTCTCATTGCTATTTGTTTCTCACTAAAATTATTATTTTTTTTTAAATAAAGACAAGTGGCATGGGGCCAGGGAGATGGCTCAGTGGAATAAGCACTTCCCTGGCCAGTGCAAGGGCCTGAGTTCAATCCCTGGTTCTGCAAAAAAAAAAAAAAAAACAAGTGGCATTCTTATGTAGTTAATCCGTTGGAACGTTGGAACACAGTGGTGGAATGTGAGCTCCGAAACCAGACTCCCTGTTTTCAGATCTGGGCTTTTCACTTACTAGTGTCCCCTTGGGCACATTACTTATTGTCATTGTACCTCAGTTTTCTCCGCAGTCCCCTGGGGACAATCCTCAGCCTTCCCCTGGAGGGTTGCCGTGAGGCTGGGGTGAGTCTGTACTCACCAGAGGCTTGGAGCAGAACCCATGGCACTGTCAGCTCTCGGTATGAGTTGTAGCTGCTGTTACTGATTTTCTTTGTAGAAAAAGAAAAGGGGGAAGAGGGAACTTCTTGTGCTTATTTTTATCTTTGTTACAGTTTTACTTTTTGTGTATATTACTGATACCTATTTCATGAGCTTTAGCCTTCTTAGTGTCATTTTGAACCCCCTACTGACTTAAAACGTCTAAGCAGTGAATAACTACTGATAATACCATAAAAGGAGAAAAAAATGAAATTTTTTTCCCTTGCTGGTACCTCTTTTATAGTACCAAATAGTGTTAACATTTACTTCTATGTATGGCAGTGTTTTCTATTGAGCTGTGAGGCCTTTAAAGCAAGAGACTTACTTTCTACTTTCGTGTTTAATACACCGTCTCCTACTCTTTTTGAGGCTTAAGCATCTGATATTTTTGTACCATTATGTATACTAACATCTTGTTTTTCAGATTGCCTGTTAATATACTTTTCAGGATGACAAACTAGTGAATTTCCTAGATACCTGACTACTTGGGTTAGTAGTATATCCTTGTAAATAGGAGGGTTTCAATTTTTTAACTGATTCATATTAATAATCTCTTTTTTCTTTTTTTGCCAATGCTGGGACCTGAACCCAGGTCCTTGCATATGCCAAGCAAATCCTTCCTGGGATTTTAATTAATTAAATTTTTTTTTTATGTATTTAGTACAGGATCTCACTAAATACAGGATCAGACTCGGAGTGATCCTCCTGTTTTCAGCTTCCAAGCCCTGGGATTACAGGTGCACACAACCACATCCAGTCTCAGTTGCTGTCTCATCATGCCCAGGAGGCAGGGCCCCACATCACATGCCGGGGATTGAACCCTGGTCCCTGTGCCTGCCTAAAAAGGTGCTTTAGTCCAATGAGCTATCTGGCTAGCTCTCTGGGATTTGAATTTTTCAGATAAATATCAAGTACTTCCCGGCTTTAAAAATAAAATGTACATTCATTATTATGCATATTGCTTGCTTGTGTAATAAAATAGTATGTACAAGGAACCTGATGACAATCCTACTTGGGTGGTTCTCCACTGCATATACTTGAGTTGCCTTATATTTTTTCTTTGTATCTTATGTCTTCTTTTTCTCTTGTTATCATGGCCTACCACTATCTTTTCTGTTATGTTTGCTTTCTGCTCCATCTATCACTGGTTTCCTAGCTTCAAATTTAATGCTCAGGTACAACCTAGAATAGATTGATTTGATGACCAGTATGTTAGAATTTTAAAAAGATTGAAGATCTATACCAAGCTTGAGGTTATTTCTTTTAGTAAAATTTGAATGTTCAGCACATAAATTGACACTTGGCCATGTAACTTTAAAATACACTTTATGAGATTGCTGAGGCTGTCGTACATCACTTTAGGTGAGTGATGATATGGATGAAGATTGGTACAGAGGAATTAAATGCTTGTCTTTAATACTTCCATACTGTTAGCTGTACCTAGTTTGGGATCTGAATTCAGAACCCCTTCACTCTAAAATCACTTGTATTGGTACTAGACTGATGTGAAAAAGAAGTTACTATAGCTTTAAAAAATGTTGGGCCTGGGAGACAGCTCAGTAGCATAAGAGCCTTCCTGGCAAGCATAAGGTTCTGAGTTTGATCCCTATTACCAAAAAAAAAAAAAAAAGTAAAAAGTAAAAAAGGTTACAATACTGTCTTTTGGTTTAAAACACAATATTTTGCTTTTGTGCTATTACTGATATTTTTCTCTGTCCTACCTTTAATAAAATTGCCCCACTTATAGATTCTTTTAATCACACATGGTCAGAATGTATTTTATAACATCATAAATTATATTATACAAGTATAGGTTATATTTAGTAATAGATACTTTTAAAGTAGAGTTTAACTTGGTTACTATGTTTACTTGAAAGATTTCAGTTGAGTGTACTTCTCAAATTACATTTGCAAAGTAAATGAACTTGTAATTTTTAGGTACAGGTCATCAGGTGCTAGAAAGTATTAAAAAATACAAGAGAAAGTATTTTTGAGACATTTAGTATCTGACATGGATTCAAATTCTTCTTCTTTTAATCCAACAATGGTTGTTCTATTTTATATGTTGTCTTCAAAGTAGTTGTTCAGATTACCAGATATAAACATGCAAAATTGTTCAAAAATATTAAGCATTAACTGCTCCTTTCAATAAATCGGTAGAAATTAGTAATATAATAACTGTCTTGAATGTGTGCATATTTTTCCTTTTTTTGTTCCTGTTTTTCCCTCACTGAAGTTCTACTTTAAGTTTTAGAATTTTGGCTTGTCCAGTACTTCTCAGAGTAATTGGAAAGAGCTGGTCGTGGTGACAACTGCTTGTAGTTCTAGAACTTGGGAGACTGAGGCAAGAAGATTGTAAATTGTGGATCAGCCAGAGTTACCCAGTGAGATCTTGTTTTAAACAAAACGTTTTTATTTATTCTTCAAGTTTTTAAAAACTTGTATTTGGTACAGAGTCTCACTACACACCTCAGACTCATAGTGATCCTCCTGTTTCACCCTCCCCAGTGCTGGGATTACAGGCATGCACCATCATGCCCAGTTTCCATGGCCTGCTTGGTGTGCTGGGGCAGCGCCGTCGGAGCATGTGGTAGGGGGGATCGAACCCTGGCCCTTGAGCTTGCCAGGCAGGTGCTTACAGTGCTGAGCTATTCTCCAGCCCAAAACAAGATTTTAAAAGGATTAAATCAGCACTACTTTTCTATACTTAGAATTTCAAATCTAGAGAAAAATATAAATGAAAGGAAATGAAACACTTATTACCGAAAAGGAATTGTTGGCTGTGAGTGAATGTCTCACCTTGATCATTTATTTTTACCTGCGGGCCACCTGTAATACATTCCTTATTGGTCTGAAGTGGAGACTTAGGAATTGAGCTTCTCTTCACTTTTGAGGTGAGTCTATTTGTAGTATATTTAAAGCAGTCTGCTGCTTCTGGGGAAACTTTGTCATTCCCTTGTGCCTGGGGAAATATGACAAATACTCTCAAAATGCTGTCCCTAGGGAGTGCGGGGCTATGAGCTGGAACTCCCTGTCCATACCTGTGCCTGTGGCAGATGTCCTTTGTGTTTCCTGGCCCTGGCTATTCCATATCTAAGAGTCATTGTGTCTATTTTTAAAATGGGAGTGATAAAGGCATTTGCTCTCAGCTTGCCTGCCAGGTTACATGTGCTGAGAGCAAATGGCGACGGTGGGCAGGAAAATGTTTCGATTAGGAAAAGGTAGCTTAGAGGAATTAATGTTGTGAACTGTTACCATAAGTTGCCTGGAAATTACCAGTTATATATGGAGAATTTTTTTTTAAATGGATTTGGTATAGAATCTTCCTTTACAGCTCAGAATCATAGTGATCCTCCTGTTTTCAGCCTCTCCAGCACTGGGATTACAGGCCTGCTGCACCACACTTGAATTTGTTCACAGGCTCAGCACACCTGTGGCATGTGGGACTGGGGTTCGAACCCAGGTCCCTGTGCTTGCCTAAGCAGGTGTTTAGTCCACTAAGCTATCTTGATGGCCCTTGAGAATCTTTTTTTTTTTTTTTTTTGTATTTTTTAGGGAAGGGTCTACCGGGTGTTCAGGGTCTCACTACTGGATCAGACTCATAGTGATCCCCCTGTTTACAGCCTCTTAAGAGCTGGGTTTAAAGGCACACACCACCACACCCAGTCTCAATTGCTGTCTCAGCATGCCCCTGGGGGTGGGTCCAACATCGCTGAAAATCTTTTTAGTGATGAAAGTTTTGAATATTACTATGCTCTGATACCACTGGGGTAGTAATAAACAGGACTACTGTACATGTTGTATCTGACTAAACTAGTAAACAGGATAAAGGAGAAGAAGAGGAACAGAAAGAAGCAGCATGAGCAAAGAAAATTGCATATATGGCCTGTAAAGCTCCTGGCAGGTTTCGCATTCCATACATTACTAGGGAATATTTGAAGTTTTTAACCTGCAGGTTATTAAAAGTGAGCCATTAAAAACCTGCTTGCATTATTTTCAAGTTTTTTGCCCTTTTTTATTGCTGTGGAAAAAACTCCCACTTTCTGATTTTCCCTGAGGTAAGAGTTTGAGCCATTCGTCTGGGTGGCTTGATGTGCGTGGTATGACGCTTAGCAAACCAGATGGGCGTTCCTTCCCTCTCCATCTCCACGTGGTTGGTTTCCTCTTGAACTTCCCTTATTTCTGTCCCTCATAGTTCTTCCTTCCTCTAAGCACTCTAGTCCCCACTCCGGGCTGAGGATTGTGCAGACCTTCTTAGTTTCCTTGAAGGTATATCCAGGCTTTGTAAAAGTGCCAGGTTATTTTTTGTGAGTGAGATTAATCTGTTTCTTTGCAGCATCTATCTTTTCAGAGACAATGGAGCAGAGGGTCTCATTCACATCCTGGACCTGGGCTGGGTCTTAAGGGATCCGGCAGACGCAGCCTATCTTTTCAGAGACAAATGCTGGTCAGCTAGTAGTACATTGTCCATGAACTCTGTAATGCACTACACAATCTGTGCGGTAGTCACTACTTAGTAGGTAGATGGTTTATTCTTTGTTTTGAAGTTGCAGCTGTATCTTAATATTAGCTATGTCTTAATCTAGAAGAATATGTTGTATTTTCCCCATACATTTATTGAGTTCCTTTCTTAATAGCTAAGGGGTGGTCCAGGCTTTTAACATTGCTGAACATGGCTTTAATCTTTAAAGCCAGTTTAACATTTATAATTTGTCACCCACTAGCCTTTAAATGATTGCTTGGCTGAGTTGTCTTTTAACTTTGACTTCATATACTGTTGCAGACTGCCTGCCTGCCCGCCTGCCTGCCTCCCTCCCTCCCTCCCTTCCTTTTTCCCTCCCTTCTTACTAATGTACTTTATGTCCCACTTTTTAGCTATACTTATGCTGTTGCAAATCAAATCTTTTTTTGTTTTAATGTTTAAAAAATGTTTCATAAGTAGTCAGATTAATTGACATATCTATAGGCCTGGGCTTTCTCACTTAAATAGTACTTAGTTTCACTATAAGTGAATAAGGAGTCATTTTTTTTGGCTTTTAAAAGTAGTAATGGACAAGTCACAAAACATAGTTGTATGAAACATTTTCCAGTTACTTTTTCAAGTGAATATGGGATGTAGGAGAGAGGTGTCCTATGAGTTTCATCGCTAAGACTTATGACATTGTTAGCACGCATCTGCTCTAAGCTTCCACTGTCTATTTTGTCTATTTGTATAATAACAGCGCAGGGCTCCTACATACAGAACTGACAGGACTCAGGGAGGCAGCACAGAGGAAATGCCTAGGACAGCACAGTGTGCAGTGGGTGGGTAGCTCTTGTCACTGCTGATGTTGTTCCTCCTTCTGTTGTCATTGTCACCATGGTTATGTAGGGGAGCCCAAAGGGAGTTCTGTACAGATGGGCTTGCTCAACATGGAATTTGACGCTGATAAAAATCTCGTGTTACAGTGGGCCGGCTTGAGAAATCATGTGCGATTTGTTAGGGTGGGAGTGCACCAGCCTGGAGCGGTAGCGGCTTATCTGGCTGGGGTTCCTGTGGAGTTTTGGGGGTGGGTTGGTGAGCACATAGTGTGATGGTCACGTGAGTGGCTTTTCCACTGAATGCCACCTAACAGTGCTGGGCACTGTTTTTTGTCACACTTCATAAACACACGACAGAGGACTTCCTTAACTGCTTCAGAAAGCAGCAAAGAATGGTGGGAAAATTGTGGCTGAAGTGAAGGGGGAATATTTTGAGGGAGATTAATGGCAATACAACTTTTACTGTAATAGCTTGATAAAAAATGTAACCGCCCTATTTTGTGTTCACATGCCGTAAACCATTTTGCAAGAGATGTCCAAAGAAATATGACTGTTTTATTCCAGTCGGTGGTATTTCTGTTTTACTTGTGGCTCTTAGCACATTTGGAGTTGCTTGGCTATTTTGCTATCCAAGTTTGGTATGAAAATATAATCTCGGAAACAACATCTCTGAAGAGAGTGCATTCAGTAATCGAAATCTCAGGTATGTCATGTTCTTTTGTCTTCAGAGTCAAGTTACAAAGCGTGAGCATTGGATTAAAATGGAGATAACAAGGTCTGTGTTCACAGGCTTTGTATTTTTACAAAGAAGATATGTGCCTTCCTTGGACAGATTCGGTATGATGTTGTTAGAAGCAACTGACCCTTCTAGTAATCACTCAGTGCTGGGGAGG
This sequence comes from Ctenomys sociabilis, assembly GCA_004027165.1. Classification (NCBI taxonomy): domain Eukaryota; kingdom Metazoa; phylum Chordata; class Mammalia; order Rodentia; family Ctenomyidae; genus Ctenomys; species Ctenomys sociabilis. The sequence continues at coordinate 2,004 of PVKA01044701.1, read as the reverse complement.
ATGTTTCCCCAGTTACTTGTTGCTATGTTGGTTAACTCAAGAGTCTTTGTGGTGAGGCACAGATTACCTTTTATTACTTTAAAAAACTTGTAATTGGGATATATCTGCAGTACATAATGATCACACTCATGATGGCTGGTTTGTATACATGTACATAACCCATCTCAATTCTTTTTCCCTTCCCCCTCGCCTGCCTCCAACCCTTTATCCCCTTCCCATTCGTGAAACTTTGATTTCCATTTTTCCCTTCAGTTCTGTTTTTCTTTACTTCCCTTTCACCTCCTCCCCCTCCCCCTTCCCCATGTCTTGCTCCACCTCCTACTTGAAAGAGGTCTTCCTCCTTCCTAATATGTGCCTTTTGTTTTAGCTCCTTATTTATCTTTTTGGAGGGTGTTCTCACACAGCCTGCCTTTTACTGCATTAGCCCCTCTGTGAGGAAAGGATGACTGCTCCTGTTTCCTCAAGTGTCATCTCTTGGATTTTTATTAGTTTAGCATGGGACACTGAGTACATGATTCCTAGGCACAGACCACGAAGTCACCTCCTGCTTTCGAGATGGAGTCTGTGAGTTTGCTTCTGGGTCTGTTTGGAGAGTTATTACCATGGCGATGAATAGTCCACCCCACTGCTTTATGGCTGGCATGCTTCTTCTGGGTTAGGTCACCTGTGTTTTCTCATTGACAGTTGACCACACTCTGGGCACAAGTTAAATGTCTGTCACTGAACATTAAAGAGGTAGAATGCAAAGCCAGTTATTTAGTAGCTTTAGCTACATCAATGCTTTTAATTTGTTGATTATTTCTTTTCACTGCTCACTAGCAGAAGCTTTAGTTGGTTCCTGCAGCTTTAAACCTTTGCATTGCAGTCATAACTGGTAGGGAGTTATTAGCCTCTGCTGTAGTTAACAGTTTCTCATCATTGTTAAAGTGCTATGGGGGAGGCAGAAGAAAACTAACAGAGCTTCTTGATAAAAGCCTGTAAACTGATTATTTTAATAAGTTAACACTTTAAATATGGTGCATTACTGTATTAACAGAAGCTGTAGCATTGAACAAATTGTCTTAAAGCAGAAATTACCAGTATTGACAAACATCAGAAGAAATACCGAAGTGTTTCACTTAGGTTTAAAATATTGAAGTGTTTCACTTAGGTTTAAAATATATAACAGAAGAACATGGAAGGGTGCACACAACTAAAGCAATGAATTTGGAGGGGTAAAATGAGTTGATTTGTAGACACATTGCCAAAATGGAGTTACTTACTTGAGGTCATTTCTTAGAAAGCAAATTGAGCTGAGGAAACCTCTAGGTCTTTAGGTACCATCCAAAAAACTAATCAGATTTCTGGGTGCCAGGGGCATGAGGAGAAACTTAGGTAGTACAATTGTAGTGACTTGTATGTCTCCTGGACTCATGTAAACAAATTAATAACATTTCCCTAGGTGGAATGACTTAAGATCGCTAAATTCCAAGCTCTGAGAAATACCACTTCCCTGAATCACACCACTGCTTTTGAGTGTATATCCAAGTCATCATATACAGCAAAGTTTAGATTATGACAGTTCTGATTATAATACATCTCTTCTAATTCATTAGTCAAATTATGTTTTTCTGGTTTATTAGCTGAATTGAAGATATTTTGTTTTTGCTTCTTCATCATTAAACTTTTACTTCATTAAACGGCAATCATTTCTGCTTCAAATGATTAAGCAGATTTCATTGCTTGTTCCGATTTCATTTGTATCTAATTCATTTACATCTATATCTAATTTGATTTATATCTAATTCTGATTTTATTTGTATCTAATATAATACTCTGATTTAATTTATATCTAATATAATATATTGTCCAGAGCGGGCAACCACTATGTGTTTCTTCATATATTTCTTTGTTTTATTCCAGAAGGATAACTCATTGCCTATGCACACCAAATTTTTAAGAAAGACAGAAGTTTGACACTTTAAAATCTGCCTCTATTTGGTGTCTTATTTTGCTATATCAATA
>PVKA01044700.1:5598-16100 GCA_004027165.1 Ctenomys sociabilis | reverse complement strand
TTTCTTGCCATATTCTTTTTATGTCATTTGTATTGACTCCTTCATTCTCGTTGATACCAATTATTCTCACATTGTTCATTCTGGCATCATCCTGCAGGTGATGGATTATTTTTTCCTGCATTCTTGTTGTTTTTAAGAGATCCTTTCTCACCTTTTCACTAGCTGCTCCGGCATCTTCAAGATCTGAGACTCTGTCTTCCCTTTCACTCAGACGGTTTTGTAGACTCGTGATTGCTATTTTTAGTTCTTCTATATCTCTTTGACTGTGTTTCATGTGTTCTATTTTTTTTTCTGTATTGCTCATTCAAGGAATCCATCATATTTCTGATCTCCTCTATTTTTTTATCCATGTCTTCTGTAAAGGTAGTTATTAATTCTTTTTCTGCTTTGTTTCTTCCAAGTTGGATTTCCTCTGTATATTTCAGGACTTGTTTCGGTATTTCAGATCATATGACTTCAAAAAGTTCTTTTTTGATTTCAAAACTTATTTCTGCTTTGAGTTCCTCATGATCTTTCTGTTGTTGTTTCTTTGCTTCAGATGCTGTTAATTCATATATATCAGTTGGAATAGTGCTCTCTGCACTTAATCTGGGTGAGCATCGTTTTTCCACCCAGTGTTTCTGGAATTCATTCTTTATTTCAGATTCTATGTATTCAAATATTTCTTTTTTAAATTGGGGAATTACTTCTCGTTTTATTTCCTCTATAGCTTTCTGCTGTTGTTCCTTTGCTGCTGTATCTGTTATTTCATTCATTGCAGCTGAGCTAGTGTTCTCTGCCTTTCCTGATGGACTCAAGGTCTGGGATTGCATTTTTCCCCTTCTCTTTGTCATTTTGTATAGCACTGATCTTTGACCTTTGGTGTAGAACTTTGGTGCAGCTATAACCTTAGCTTGTTGTGAGATTCGGGTGCCAGTCTATTAAGGTTGAGATTTTCCAGGTATGCCTATCCTGGGTCTAGCTGTTGTGTTCAGTTCCTTTTTTGCTGCAGCTCCTTTGGTTCCGCTATGTTGGTTCCCGTGGTCAGTCCTCCTGTGTCAGGCAGGGCGTTCCCCAGGTGGGTGGGCCTGGGCTTTGGTGGGTTTTCTGGGCTCACAAAAGGATAGTGGATGATCTTATTTACTGAGTAGGCTGTACTGAGCCGGCCAGCTTGTGCTGGGTCCGGGTCTACAGGCCATAAATCAAGAAGGCTATGAAAGGTCCCTCTGGTGCAGTGGGCCTGGAGCCCTCACTTGTAGGCCAGGCTGTGCTGGATTTCGGTCCATAGCATGGGACCGTGGATTGCTGAGAAATGTCCCTCCAGTGTGGCAGGCTAGGAGTTCTCACTCCAGGCTGACCTGCACTGGGTCTGGGGCTGTGGGGTGGGACCAGTAATCACCTGGAAGTGTTTCTCTGGCACAGTGTGCCTGGAGCTGTCACTGGGCCACGTGAGGTGACGGGCAGCTTAATCCCTCGGAAATGTATCTCAGGCATGATGGGCCTGAGGTTCTACATTCACTGACCTTTGATGCCCAGAGAATCGGGGAAATTCCCACTCAATCAGTGTGCTTTAGGTCAGGGGTTCCAGGGAGGTGTTGGTGAGTGGGACCTGAGGTTTCAGGCCAGTCACTGGCTTCGAGGGGTTGGGGACAGGGATCTGCGTAGCGCATGTGGGAAGAAGCCAAAGGCTCTCCCTCAGACTCACCACCCTCTCACTGATCTGGGAAGCCTGGTGAGTCCTTTAAATTTGCTCTCGCTGGGAGAGCTTGGCGCGGGATCCAGGAGGCCGCTGGAGTCAGCCACTGTCTCAGGCTGGTCTCTGGGGCTGGACAGGTGCGGACTGGATGGAGCAGGATGGCGCAGTCGGCCGCGCTGTCTCTGGCCGGTCCCAGGGGCTGGGCGGTGATAGGCGGGATGGAGCAAGATCAAAAAGAGTATTTTTGCTCCTACATTAAATAGGGAAAGATTTTTAAATATAAAATAAATCCTTAAAAGCAAAAATAATTGTTTGGTAAACTCAAATTACATTTGATAATGAAAATATGTGTACTTTTAAAATAGCATTATCGATGGAACTTTCCAGAATGCATTGAGAGGTGGAGGAGCAGTGGCTGCCCCACCTGCCCATGGCTCTTCTCCCTGCTCACACCACCGCAGCCCAGCCCACTCACTGCCTGTAGAAAAGGTGAAAGAAACAATTTATTACAATGCTTTGGGGGTCAAACCCAATGCCACCCAAGAAGAACTAAAGAAAGGCTTATAAGAAACTGGTTTTGAAGTAGCATCCTGATAAGAATCCAAGTGAAGGCTAAAAGTTTAAACAGATTCCTCAAGCTTATGCGGTTCTCTCTGATGCCAAGAAAAGGGAATTATATGACAAAGGAGAACAGGCAACTAAGGAGGGTGGAGCAGGTGGTGGTTGGCTCTCCCATGGATATCTTTGATATATTTTTTGGAGGAGGAGAAAGCATGCAGAGAGAAAGGAGAGGTAAAATTGTTGTGCATCAGCTGTCTCAATTACCTTACAAGATTTATATAATGGTGCTACAAGGAAATTGGTTCTGGAAAAGAATGTGATTTGTAACAAATGTGAAGGCTTAGATGGTAAGAAAGGAGCTGTGGGATGCTGTCCCAACTCCAGAGACACTGAAATGCAAATAAGAATTCATCAGATAGGACCCAGAATGCCTCAGCAAATTCAGTTTGTGTGCATGGAGTGCCAGGGCCATGGAGAATGCATCATCCCTAAAGACAGATGGAAGAGCTGCAATGGAAGGAAGATAGAGAAAAGAAGATTCTAGAACTTCATATTGACACAGGCATGAAAAATGGCCAGAAGATAACATTCCAAGGTGAAGGAGACCAAGAACCAGGGCTAGAACCTGGAGATGTTATCATTGTGTTAGATCAGAAGGACCATGCTGTTTTTACTTGTTGAGGGAAAGATCTTTTCATGTGTGCAGATATACAACTAGTTGAAGCACTGTGTGGCTTCCTGAAGCCCATATCCACTCTTGACAAGAAAATTATAGTCATCACCTCTCATTCAGGTCAAATTGTCTAACATGAAGCCATCAAGTGCATGCTAAATGAAGGCATGCCAATTTATCATAGAATGAATGAAAAGGGTCTTCTAATCATCAAATTTAAGGTAAAATTTCCTAAAATGAATTTCTCTATCCTGATAAACTCTCCTTGCTGGAAAAATTCTTATCTGAGGAAAAAGAAATAGAGGAGACTGATGAAATGAATCAGGTAGAACTGGTGTACTTGGATCCAAATCAGGAAATACAGTGCCATGGAGAATGCATCATCCCTAAAGACAGATGGAAGAGCTGCAAAGGAAGGAAGATAGAGAAAAGAGGATTCTAGAACTTCATATTGACACAGGCATGAAAGATGGCCAGAAGATAACATTCCAAGGTGAAGGAGACCAAGATCCAGGGCTAGATTTCTCCATTTCAGGAGAAATCTATGAGGATGAAAAACATCATCCAAAAGGTGTTGTTCAATATTAGATCTCTTAATTGGGCCAGTGAATAATGCTCACTGCTGGCATGTAGTGTGAAGTAGTGAGTGCACGAAGGACTAGAATCATCACATGCTCACTACTTGCTACTGTGTTTGTATCAACATTCAATTATGGTAGTGTTTTGAAAGTTAAAGGAAGAATAAATACAAATGCAAAAGCTCCAGTTGTGCCCTGCATGGATGATGAATTCAGTATGCAAGATGAAGTTTCATGCTTGTAAAAAGTACCTCGCCTGGTGTCTGTCAGGTCATGCCTTATAATTGATTTCAGTTGTATACATGGACAAGCTTAGACCGAAATGCTAGATATATGTGTTGACTTTAGTGTATGACCCTTCATTGTGAAGCTATAGATTACAGCTGTATTTAACAGGAAATCAGAAAAAGGAAACTGTTTGTGGAAGAGTTAGGAGTTAGTCTATCTATAGTTACTTGTATTAAGTGGCACTCATTGTGAAGTCTCTGCATTCCACCCACCGTAAAATACAAGGTGGCACTATATATATATATATATATATATATATATATATATATATATATATATATATTACTGTCGACCACTCCTAGTTACATTGTTTTTTCCTTCCCTTTGGATCATGATAAGTGCTTGAGTTGTGACTTCAGAGCTGGGTAACTTTGAAATTAAAGTAAGAGACTACATGGAAAAGTAATTTGCATGTGTAATATAGGAAGGTGTTCCATAAGTATGTTACAGGCTTACTTTAACCCATTTGAGTTAATGCTCCAAAGTAACTGTAATTTAATGATAATAGTATAGCAAATTATGATGAATAGCTTTACTTGTATGTCTAAAAAAGTCATATGTTCAAATGCTTCTTCAGGGTATCAAAATTTAATTAATTGTTAAAAATGTATGGATGTCTTCTTAATATACTGATTTACAAAGCAAAAAAGCATTATTTTTAAATGGTCAATAATAAACTAGGAAGAGCCTTGTAATCATAAACAATGGAATGTAATTTATTTTGTACTCATCTATATGTGTACATGAGAAAATGTACAGATGTATCTTTAAAATCAGAAAATGTGGATAATAATCTCAGCCATGCTAAGAGAAATGTATAAGCTATAAAACTAGGCCATTTTTACTCTACCACACTGAAAAAAGTCAGCAAATTCACTCTGATAATTTATTGGTGTAGAAAAGTAGGTATTGTTTTATAAAATTTGTTTTGATCAGCATATGGTTGTGATGGCTAATGTTTCCCACGGGGAATTGGTGCACGTGCATAGCGCATCTCGATCTGCTTCATTCCCCCTCCCTGCCGCCCTCCCTCCTTCTTCTCCCTACCCATCTCCACAGATCTCTGTACCATCTCCATGCAGTCTAGATGCCTCTTTCATACAGCCTATCATTTTTTAAATATTTATATATTTGCAAGCATGGCTTATAAATCACATGTGAGAATAATTTTACAACATTTTTAAGATAGATATTAAAATAAAATTGCTGACTTGTTCTCACTAGTGATGTTTGCAATACACACACACACACACACACACAGTCAGCTTTTCATAACTATGTGTTATGATATGACAGACTTGTATTAACTAACCATGGATCAAAATATTCGAAAAAATTTAGTCTGTATTAAAAATATACAGACATTTTTCTCCACAACCTTCCCTAAACCATATAATATAACTACTTACATAGCATTTACACTAGTAGGTATTAAATGGGATATTTAAATTATATAGGAAAATGTATATGGATTACATCCAAATGCCAATTTTACATAAGGGACATGAGGAAGGAAGGCTATAGCCTAGACTGGCATTGATCTCACAACAATCCTCTTGCCTCAGCCTCCCAAGTGCTAGGTATGTGTATATTTGACTTTGTTCTAATTTACTGAATCATATTTCTAAAGCTACACTAGGACAGTTGAAGTACCAAATGTCCATGAAGTGATGAGTGAAAGCCTTGATTCTTATCCTCGAGCCGTCACTTTGGAGTGAGGGAGGCCTCAGGGGAGAAGCCTGATAGGAGAAGCTAAGTCCTTAGTAACCTGACTTATACAGGGGACATTGGGAACCTGTGTCTGTCCATTTGTCTGTCTGTCTATCTCTGTATCTCTGAGTTGCAATGTCCCTGTCTCTGTCTCTGAATCTCTCTTTCCTTTATGGTTGCCAAGAGGTAACCAGGCCTCCTTCATTCACCACATGCTCTTGCTGTGATGTACTATACAATCACAGGCCCATGCATCTGGACTTAGTAGTCATAACTTGAAATCATGAAGCATGATAAGCCTCTTCCCCTCATGCAGTAGACTAAATCAAGTATTTTTGTTACAATGATACAAAGCTAATATATCAGTTCTAGTTTATCACAAAATATTAAGCTACCCATATTAATGTATAGTCAGTTTTGTTCCCACTAAACCTCAATGCTTGTTATTTGTCAGAATTTTTCTTATCTTCAAAAATATATACTTTTCAATTTTCATTAACAAGCCTTTGTTATTGTACAAAACCACTTTGCAGAGGATTTGATTGAAAAGAAATGAATCTGATGTGTAGAGAGTGGGCGTGTTAAAACACTGCTGTCCTTTAAAAACATGGCACCTTTATCCTATGACATTTTTTTCTTTTTATTACATAGCTAGTGATTTTCTCCAAAAATCTTGTGGTTTCTTCTTAAATTTGTTCCTAAATGTCTTGCCTTCTATTAATTTGTATTTTTATGTCACGTGTTCAGAAAATTTGTTGTTAATCTTTGATACTCCAATGAAAAAGATTTAATTTTGACAGCTGAATTCTGGTACTTATACAGTATTTTTGTCTCAATTCCTTGGATTTTTTGTATCAGGCATTTCTGCCATTGAATGATAACTGATGTGTAGCTCTTCCTTGTCCATATTTATACCATTAACAATTTACTTTTCAACTTCTTTGGTGTGGTACTTCCAGAGTAATTTAAAGGATACAAGAATGTGCAGATTATTTATTTTTGTCACTTATGGGGATATATCTATCTTTGTTCCTTTATGCAATTTCTATCCCTGTGCCCACAACTAGAAACTTTCATAACTAACACCTATGAAAAGTCAACCAGCACAGCTCCATGTAAAGCGTGGATAAACGGCACAGATCAAAGTGCACATGGGTCTTGTCTTTATAAAGCATATTGCTTTATAGACTGGGACAGATAAAAATGGTTAAACTAATAAAATGTAATTACAGATTTAGAAAAGTTCTGCAATGATCATACTTAGGGAAAAAGTAATGAAAGGTTATGCGTAGATCCCCTGCAGGTGATGTGTTAAAGGACAGCATGAGAGGAAAAGAAGAGAGCCATTCTGGGCAGGAACAAAATAGTATACTCAAGCTTTCCAAAGCAGGAAAAGCATTTCATGACTATAAGTGGGTCAGAGCAGCAAGAGTCAAGATTAGAGTATGTGAATAGAAAAAAAGCAAGTGGTGTGAGGCTAGGAGAGAGGGAAAAACTTGGAAGTCACTCCTGGAATTTACCTCTGGACAACTGCAAAGTTTATTAGGATTTTTAGTCAGGTCTGATGGCATTTAATCATTTGTCTAATTTTAAATTTTTAAAGACAAAACAAAATATTAAAAAGAAAACAGAAGTGATATAGAATTTCACTAAACAAAACAATATTCATTATTTGAATAATATTCAGTATTTGTTGTATTGCATAGTGTTGTCTTCGAATCAGTTGTTCAGATTACCAGATATATGCATGTAAAATTAGAAAAAGAAAGAGAAAAAGAACAGAAGTTGTGAGATTAAGAAGACAGAAAAAGGAAAAAAAAATAAAACACAGAAAAATTAAGCATTATCTGTTCTTTTCCATAGATCAGCAAAAATACACAGTATAACAATCATTAAGAAATTGATTATGTTTTATGTGTGGACTTTGAATGAGTAAAGAGGACAGAATACAAAAGAAGAAATAATCATGTAACTGTGGATGAAACTGTAGTGGAATCACTGGGCACAGAATATTTCCAGTGGATTTGAATTATATTCATGAAACTCTCTTTGTATACTTGTGGAAAACAGGATGTGGAAGTTGAAGACTGTGGTATTGCACACACAGAGAGAGAGAGAGAGAGAGAGAGAGAGAAAGAGAAAGAGAGAGAGAGAAGCTTATGGTCCCCAAAAGATTGGAGGAGTAGGACCAAATCTTATTCTGTAATAGACTACTCATAGGAATGTGTCTAACTTCCTTACCCTAAATAATATCTGTACAAGGTGGCATAGGACTGCTCACCAGAAAGACAAATGAACTGAGGCCTCAGGGTTAGTGAGTGACAGGAGGAGTGCATACTTCCTACCAGAGCCTGGCAAGAGAAATGAAGGGTGCACATGTTGTCCTTGATGAGTCTAAATTTCAATAGAAATTCAGAAAGAAAGCTTTTGACAAACACTTAATGGAGCCCAGAGGTGAGACTAGGAAGAAGGAATGGGAAGGAGGTAGAGATGATGCCACAAATTTGCACCTAATGACGAAAGGACATGAGCACTTGTGCTGAGGTCATGTAGTGAGGTGAACGAGAGAGGACCACTGGGATGTGCTGGAAAATAGCAATATGATTTCACTGTTTCAAATACCAGGTGGTACACAGTGGGTGGTCTGAGATTTTATCCCATTACTCATACATAACAGGACAGAGTTTAAAATACATGAATTGGGCCATGGAGATAGCTCAGTGGCATAAACACCTGTGTTGGCAAGTGCTGGGACCTGGGTTTGATCCTTTGTACCACATGCCATGCTGGCCCCACTTCAGACATTTCTCAGACCACCAAGAACAGGCATGGTGGTGCACACCTGTAATCCCAGTGCTAGGGAGGCTGAAACAGAAGCATCACTATGAACCTGAGCTGTGTAGTACAACCCTGTACAAAATTCATAAAATTAAACAAAAATGAAATACATGAATTGCTTGTTCCTGGGATTTTCAATGCTATTTCACAACATAATTGACCATAGAGAAATGAAACCATGGAAAGTAAAATCACAGAGAAGGGAAGATACATAATAAAAGCCAGAGGAAAAGGAACAGTATCAAAATGTAAATGTCTTAATCCATTCAGGGATTACAGCTAAATGTTACAAACTGTGTGGCTTATGTTTTATTAAAATTATTCACACATTAATTGTACAAACTGATGTACTTCCCTGTGATCTTTACACACATATAGATACCATATCTTGATCATGTCTATCTTTCTGGGTGGCTTGTGAACAATAGAAATTTATTTCCCACAGCTCTGGAAGTCATGAAATCCAAATTCCAAGTCTTGGTACAGTTAGTGTCTGTTGAGGAACCAATTTCAGGCTCAAATTAAGGGACTTCTTGTTCTGTCTTCACATGATGGAAGATACAAAGCAGATTTCTGATGGGGCACTTGCTAGTTTATTTTTAATAAAAGTGAACATCTTATTTATGAGGGCTCTCTGAGTCATATCTGGGACTGGATTTCAATGTAGGAGTTTCAAGGAACTGGTCTATAGCAATCCCCTACTTCATCTACTTACCAGACAGCCCCTCAAGAAGATCACAAGGATGGGAGGAAAAGCTATAAAAAGCATTGCAGTACAATGTAATGGTGGCCTTAATTTTGCTAATGGTACCTAAAAAGGGAGTTGAAGATATTGACCCAGAATGATACAGAATGAAGTCCTGAGGTTATGTTTTATGTTGACAACAGTTTGCAAAATAACTGTCAAGGGATAATTAGCAGGCCTATTAACATGTCTTCCTACTTGCTCCAAAGTACATGGACATTATTTAACAGGTAACATTTTTATCATCCCTAAAGAATGTTGGCCCTACCATAAGCCACAGAGAAGAGATAAAGCAGTAATGTGTCATGCAGCTGAACATGCTTCATACACATTGGGCCCTTCAGTGGTTCAGGCTAATTGAGCTCCTCACAGCCAACAGGAAGTGATCAATGAAATTCCATGATTTAAAAAGTGCTTCTGTTGTTCCTAATGTATTTTATTACTAGAATTAGCCAGTTATTTTTCATTTTTAGAAGCAATTTTATTACCTTTATTATTTTCAGGAGCATTTTGATAATGATCCATACTCAGCAATCACCATGTATTCACTTGTTTGCCAGTTAGAAAAATAGACTAGTGATACTTGTGTAGGGTTATGAAAATGCAAAATTAATGGAAAGGAACAACTGCCCTGAATAAATTTTAACTTCTAAAAAATCAGGGTAATCTCAAATCCGAGCCATTTATGTCATACTTAGGCAGGCACTACACTTCACATACTGAAGCACTTTATTCATTCAAACAATGCTGTACAGTAGCACAGTGATTGGAATGACAGAGGCATAGAAATGAAGAATAACTTGGTGCAGCTCCCACAAGAGGCTAATTTAAGTATCCTGGGCTTTGAGTAGATGTTACCAATCACATTAACAATAATTTCATGCATTACTGTCTCAGGTACTCTTCTCTCATTGCTGGGACAAACACCAAACACTGAAAATGAAGGAAGAAAACGTTTATTTAGCTCACAGTTACTGAATGTTGCAGTCCATGTTCAGCTGGCTCCAAGGCAGAGTGGCACATGGCAGAGAGCAACCTTTCATGGCAGCTGCGAAGAGCAGAGAGCAAAGGGAATGGCCACAGTTCAGGCAGCTAGCTGGCCTCTCACCCCTCCATACATTGTAATGCAAATTCCCTGCCCCAGGGCAGACACAGCAACCACACCCACAGTAATCAATTGCAAACTGCAGAAGCCACCCCAGCCTTGAGGGAACAACTAGACAAAAACATAACAATTGTGTGTGTATAGACAGTACAGTTGGGATAGATAACGCTGTGCTTCTACATAATTCTATGAGAGGCAAGATCTGCACTAATGGTGGTTGGACAGGATATTATGTCGGCTTTTAGTGCTATGGTCATCCACTAGGTAAATAATTATTGAATCTTTGATATAATTCAGCTATAAAAAAACCTGTAAATATAATTTCATGT